>CANXYC010648689.1:0-58026 GCA_948193065.1 Aleurites moluccanus | reverse complement strand
TCAAGCATCCTTGCTCACTATGTGCCCTAGAAAACTCACCTTCCCAAGCCAAAACTCACACTTTGAAAGTTTAGCAAACAACTGGTGCTCTCTCAAAGTCTGCAACACAATCCTAAGGTTTCCTTCATGTTCTTTCTTACCCCTAGAATACACAAGAATGTCATTGATAAATACAATGACAAACTTGTCCATAAATGGCTTGAACACCCAATTTATCAAGTCCATGAATGCAATTGGTATATTAGTCAGTCCAAATGGCAACACTAAGAACTCATAGTGTCCATATCTGGTCCTAAAAGCCGTCTTCGAACATTCTAAGTTCTTAACTGATGATAACCTGACCTCAAGTCTATCTTGGTGAAATGACTTGCACCCTGTAACTGATCAAATAAATCATCTATTCTGGACAAAGGATACTTATTCCTGATAGTTGCCTTGTTGAGCTGCCTGTAATCTATGCATAATCTCATAGAACCATCCTCCTTCTTTACAAAAAGTACAGGTGCACCCCATGGTGAACTGCTAGGCCTGATGAACCCTTTGTTAAGCAAATCTTGTAATTGAGTCCTTAACTCTCTCAATTCTACTGGTGCCTGACGATAAGGAGGAATAGAAATCAGATTTGTGCCAGATAGCAACTCAATACCAAATTCTATCTCTCTATCTGGTGGCAGACTAGGTAACTCTTCAGAAAATACATCTGGAAACTCGTTAACAACAGGAATCTGCTCCAAATCTTTTACTTCCTTTTGAGTATCTCGAACATAAGCCAAATATCCTTGGCATCCTTTCTTCATCAATCTCTTTGCCCCTAAGGCTGATATCATATTATATGGTGCTTCATTCCTCTCCCCTTGAAAATCAAACTCCTCACCTGAAGCTGACTTGAAAACTATCTTTTTCCCATTACAATCTATGGTAGCATAGTGCTTGGACAACCAGTCCATGCCCAAAATCACATCAAATTCCAATACAGGCAATTCAATCAAATCTACATTCAAGTTCTTGCCACCTATACTAACCACGCATGAGGGATAAAAGTTTTGAACTTCAATCTCTTCCTCCAAAGGAGTAGAAACAATTAGCACAATATCAAGCAACTCACAGGGCACATCTAATTTCTTAGCAAAATATGATGACATAAAGGAATGCGTAGCTCCTGAATCAAACAACACTCTAGCATTCAAAGCTTGGATCGAAAAAATACCTGTAACAACCGTGTTAGATGCATGGGCCTCATGCTGTGCTAAAGCAAAAACTCTGCCTCTGCCTCTACCCATGGGAATTGATCCAGAAGCTTGAGCCACATGCTAACCTGACTCTCTGCCAGTCTCTAAAGTCCTGCCCAAAATGCTTCGGCATGCACCTGGCTGCTAACTAACACTCCTCTCCCTATTCATCTGAACTGTGGTCTGAAAAGCCTGAGGTCTACCTCCAAAGGATAATTGTGGACAATTCTTGAGCAAATGATCTTGCTGTCCACACCTAAAACATGCTTCTGATGCATATCGATAAGGGCCATTATGAAATTTATCACATATAGAACACAAAGGTCTAGGAGTCCTGGATGGTGCAAAGCTAGCTGAACCATGACTCATATGAGAAGTGGATCCAGGGGTAGTCTGACTCTGTTGTAGTCTCTCTAAAGATCCTCTATACCCACTCCTAAAAGCTAACTGATGAGTCACTCCTATATTTTTCATTCCATTTTCTTGTTTAGAAGAATTGTCTGCTTTAAATTTCTTCTTCTCAAATCTTTCGAATCTAGCTTCCATCTCTCTATTCTTAATTATTCTAGCCTTATCCACCAACTTAGAGTAAGAGTCAAACTTAATAGTAGCTAAGAGTTTAAATAGTGGAGCCACTAATCCTTTGCGAAATCTCTGGATCCGTGATAATTCTGTAGGCACCAAAGTTGGATCAAATTTGCTTAACTGACTGAACTTCCTGGTGTACTCTGAAACACTCATACCAGGTGTCTAAACCAATCTTTCAAACTCTATAGATTTAGCTTTTCTCACGCTCTCTGGAAAAAATTCATTCAGCACCAGTTCCTTGAATCTCTCCCAAGAAAGATCTTCATTTTCCCGAAGCATACCAAAAATACTTCTCTTGAACTAATCCTTGGCCTCAGCTTTCATCAAATAGCCCATAAACTCTATAGCTCTTCTATCGGGAATCTGCAGAATCTGTACCTTCTCTTCGATTTCTTCTAGGAAATCTGTAGGATCCACCTCACCTCTATACTCTGAGGGCTTAAGCTTAAGAAATCTCTCAAATGATACCTCTTCCATTTGACGTACAGCGGGAGGTGGAACTGCTGGAGGAACAGGAATCTCTGGAGCCTGTACTGAAGGTACCTGCTGTTGTCTTTGCTAAGTAATGAACTCAGCTATCATTGTATAGTTCCTATGCAGCTATGCCAATTGTTGAGCCATATCAGCCACATCTACTGATGGCATAGGAGGAACCTCATCTCCTTCATTTCCACCCACAGAACCTTCCTTAGAAGGCAAATCTCGCCTAAGACGATCTCGACCTCATCCTCTACCACGGCGAGGAGGTATCTCGATACTGATAAGAAGAATAAATAAAATCAGACACACTGCACATGCTTAACGCGGATATATATACCAAAGGAAGACACAACACGGACGAGACATGAATCCTATGCTCCGTAATTATCTTAATCAACACTTATACTAGGGCTCATGCACATCTATCTATCTTCTATCTTAAGGATTATAAACCTATTGCTCTGATACCACCTCTGTCACACCCCAACTCCAGTGGTGCGATGGTCCTAGGGCAATGGTAGGCTTAAGATAACCATAAACCCGTAGAACACTAATATTCTCGATCTCATACACAATACATATCCACACCATATATAGTTATCATTATAAATATTCATTTCTATAATTCATGCAGTAACCATTTATACACTTACATTCATCATCATATGATTTCCTCTTGTTCCTTACTGATCAAAAGATACATCCCACATCAATAAGGAACAAAGGCAACCCAATTGTAATAATTCAGACATCAAAATAATATCACCCTCAACATCTAACTACGAAGCTCTAGAGTATAATCCTTATACATACAATACTATAATACAAACTAATGAATATATATATATATATCTCAAAAGAATTACATAGAGTCTTCTTAGAGGAATGAATCAAGAAGCTTTGTCTTCTATATTAGCTCCCCCTCGAGCAACATTATCACCTGAAATCCATATAAGAGGAGTGAGCCTTCAACTCAGTAAGATATAAACATGCAAAGTAAAGGTCAAGCCAAAGGATCATGGATAAGGAAATATCATAAGGTTATGCTTACAAGAACATACGTGCTCACAATAGAATAGCATTGTCAAATCGTATGATAGAACTGCAGAGTGCATTAGTAGCCTTGCTACCTTATCACAACAGAGAGCATCAGTAGCGTTGCTACCTTATCGCAAAACATATGCTTGGCCAGACATATGCCTAGAGCTCATGATCCCCTCTAGGTGAAACACTGATAAAACCCTATCAGCTAGGTTCCTAAAGTGCACAATGGACTAATGAATTTACTCTCATTAGAAAGAGCGTTCTATACATATACATATCATGGGTCATATAGCTTGAATTTCACAAGAATCATATTAGTCATAAGACCATCAATATATAACATGAATTCCTTCAAGTTACCAAATAGGTTTCATATGAACTTGGTCCAAGAAAGGATGACCAAGTCATTTACAATATATAAAGTAATTACATGTAACAAATTAGCATTTGTTTGAGAGCATTATGGGAATTTCATTTAATAGGTGCATAATACAATATTTCAAAATATGAGATTCATATAAATGAATATTTGGAAGGATTGAACATTCAATTTCAAAGAAACAATGTGCATATGCAATGTTTATACTTGCTTCATAGAAATTTATCCTTGTATTTCTCTCAATTACTGGTACATTCGATAAATCTCCTCTATTTCCTTGAGTTCTCTTTTCCTATGACATTTTCCCAAATACTCAAAATTAGGGTTTTCCTCAATTAGTGATGCATAATATGGTTCCTTATAATTTTAATCATCTTATAGTTTCCATTATTGTTTCCTTATATCAATTTAATTCATCTCTTAAAGAAAATCTGAAACTTAAGAACATACTTACTATTTACGTCACTATTCATCAAATTTCATGAATTCTGGTATCTTCTATATTAATCAAAATTAATAGTCTTAAACACTTATAATAGATTCTATATACTCATTAATAACTATTCTATTTATATAAAAAAAAAATTCTTAATCTAAAGAGAAAAATGAAGTTTGGAGAAAATCACCTTATTTTTTCAAAACTGAGTTCTTGAAGGATCTGACTTGAAAATAATGATTGAAGCCTTTGAATGCGCTAAATTAATGATCTAATGCATTAATTCTGAGTATTAATGCATTAGAAAATAAATGGAACAGATTGGAGAGAGATAGGAAAAGAAATGAAGAAGAACGAAGGAAAAGAGAAGAAAAAGTTATCTCGAAAAATAGCTACTGCTTCTCCTTTTAAATAGGCTATGCCTCACTAATCCCACTTCGCCAAATCCCGCTTCGCCAAACTCACTTCGCTAATGCCACTTCGACAATCCCACTTCACCAATGCCACTTCGGCAATCCCACTTCGCCAATTCTCTACCTCGCCAATGCCACTTCGGCAATCTCACTTCGCCAATTCTCTACTTCGCCAATGCCATTTCACCAATCCCACTTCGCCAATTCTCTACTTTGCCAATGCCACTTCGGCAATCCCACTAATGCCATCTTGACAAATGCCTCTTCGCTAAATGAGGAGCCGAATCACACTACCTGATCTGCCGAGTTGGAAAAACCTTCTTCGCTAACTCACTCTAAACCAGCTCGCAAAAGAGCTACAATCTCCAATCTCCTTGAAGTCCTATAACTATCTATATAATACGTACAGAAACATTTTCTTTCATATTTATACTTGACTCGCTCAGCTTCTAACTTTCTCAAAACAACCAAACAGACTCAGACTTACTGCAGGAATAGCGAACTGAACATGTTCTGGTCGAGGAAGCATACCTCCTCACACACACAAATTTCACAAAACTGCCATACAGACTTAAAATTAAATATATAAATCTGCAACTTTTATATTTTACACTTATCCAATTACTCCTGCAAGATCATGACACTGACTCACAGGATTCTTCTCAACACTATTTCTAAGATTTTTAAAATACTAATATGCTCAAAACAAATAATCATGAATAAAAAAAAATTAACAGGTATTACAAAGATTGTAATGGTGAATTATAATATTTTTTCCATCTTATCCCATAAGTAATATTATGTTAAACTCCAAATTGTTAATATATTTACTTGAATTTATTATGTTACAACTATAGGAGCTTTTAATTTTAAGAGTGTCAATCTCAAAAGCTGTCGCGACCTAAATCCGGAATTATAATCGACGTAAAATTAGACCGGAGTCTAACCTTACAAGCCCAACAAATATTATATCTATAACTTATGAAATTATTTTTAAACACTTAGTCAATTACTTATATCTATCAAATCATCATTAAATACTATTAACCATAATAACAAATCAAATAAAATTCATTACAACTAATATTTGAGAATTAACTAAAATAATCCAAAAGAATTACTCATAACTACTCTTAAAACATAGGCTTGACTTTGAAAGAAAGGAAGAAAATCTTGCCAAAAGAAGATTATGATCTGCAAAGAAACTGAAATTTGAAGGAGTGAGCAAACCACGCGTGACTTCACTTCATGATGTCAATATGCGTTCAAATTTCATATTAAACTTTGCCATTTAAACTTTTTCAAATGTGTTAAATCTATAGTTTAGTATTGGACATAATTTTTCATGCCTTAACCAACTCAAACAAAATTATTAGCATAATTAATACATTGATATGTTTTGTTATCATCAAAATCAATATCAAACCCAAGAGGTCCAACTCCAATTATATTTTTGTTCAAAGGTTGGGGAACAAGACTCAATGTATCATTGGATAGGAGTGCATTTACTTCATCTGACATTGCTTTATTCTATAAAGCAAACGATTTGGCTTGGGCAAATTTGTTTGGTTCAATCTCAAGGTAATTAGGCTTTGTTGTTGTAGTAGCAAGAAGGGTTATATGTTTCTACATGGTAAAGGGATATAAATTCATAGGATGTTTTCTCTTGGATTGTATGTGAGAAGAGTCTAGTCCAGTTGCAGTGGTATTGGTATCGGTTAGATATGCACTTAATTCAACTACTAGATTAAGACTTGGTAAAGTTGATGATAAAGGTGATTGAGCAGGTGTTTTAGATAAGACAAGAAGAGAGGAGGTAATTAGATATAATTGAGAGCTGTTAAGAGGGGATAAGGGATTATCGTTTTGAATAGATAAAGAAGATGGAGATGAAGTGATTTGATGAGTTTGAGATTGTGATCTTGGAGATAAATTTGCAAGAGAGAGAGGGAGCTTAGGATTAGTACCTGAACCTTTGCCGGAGTCCACATGAGATAGGGCTTGTCCTAGAAGTTCCAACCAAGTAGAAGTGGCTTGTGTTTTAAACTCTTCTTTAGATAAAAGGACCATAATTTTTAAATGGATCTGTATACTTATCAAACTTGACATGTTTAGAAAGATAGACTTTACCTGATGCAATATCTAAACATATATATGCTGAATGATATGGAGGTGGCCCATGATAAAAATAGGAATTTGTCCTATAAGAAAATTTGTATCTATCATATGGCCTAAGTGATGGAAATACCAAACAACCAAATGGTTTAATGTCTGAATATTTGGGATCATTATTATATAAAGGAGAAAAAGGGGACCGATTTTTAGTAATAGGAGATGGAAATTGATTAATATGAGACATGGATGTTTCAAAGGCATAATTCCAAAACTTTAATGGAACAATACTATGTGCCATAAGTGTTAAACCTGTATCAACAACATATCTTATTTTCCTTTTCGAAATTCCATTTTGCTCATGTGTATAAAAGCAAGCAATCCTATGAACAATGCAAATTTGTTTAAATAATTATTTAAAGATTGATATTCATCGCCCCAATCAGCGTGGAAAACCTTAATTTGTGATCGAAATTGACATTGGACATAGGATTCGAATTGTTTAAAAATAAAAAATACTTCACTTTTATTTTTAATAAATAAATCCATATAAACCTAGTAAATTCATTAATAAATAAATAAAATATTTATGCCCTAAACTAGAAACTACTAGAGCTAGACCCCATATATCAGAATAGACAATTTCAAATGGCTTAGTGCTTGTATAATGAACAAAAGCTAATGGCAATTTATGGAAACATACACTAGATGATGAAGATGAGACTGCTAAAATAAAATCTTTTACAATTTTCTTGACAACTTTATTATTAGGATGTTCAAGATGAGCATGCCATTGTTCCTTGGTGAGTCTTTCACTGGAATGCACTTTTTTCCTATCTTTTGGAGCTCGTAGGACATAAATCCCCTTCTCAATTGGTCCACCAAGCAGAGGATGCCGAGTGACTTGATTCTTCACAAGAAAATAAGAAGGCCAAAATTAAAGAAACATTTGTTATCCTTTACAAATTGATTAACAAAAATTAAATTCTTGACAATAGATGGAACATATTGGACATTTTTTTAAGTGTAAAGGACCATTAACTCCATTAAAATTAACAATATCAATATAAGAAATGTTCAAATCTTGACCATTATGAACATAAAGTTGATCTCCTCCCTTATACTCATTAGCAATGCTTAAGCTATACATATCATATGTAACATGAGAATTAACAACCGTATCAGGAAACCAATTATGAAAGGATGTTCTAACAGATGAACCTGCAATAGAATTTTGATTAGGAACATAGGAATCCATATACGTATGATTTGCCTGTGGTTGAAAATTGTAGCATGGCATATATCGTTGCCTACACCTATTAGTTGTGTGGTTTCAAAGACCATAGATTTGACAAGGACCTCTTAATCTTCTATTATTTTGAAAGGAGAACTATCGAGGCATAATATTTTGTATTGGAAGCAATGAAGCAGTGGTATTTGGAGTGGATCGGCCAACTGTATTTGCCAAATGTAGATCATGAGTACTTTTGAGAAAAATTTCATATGCTACGAGTTGTCCATGAAGCTCGTGAAATGGGATTGGAGTTGATCTGAGATTGAGAGCTGTGATAATCCTATGATACTTAATACCTATGTTACAATAGATTATAGCATTGAACTCAGCAGGGGAGATTTTCTCTTCCAACAATCCTTAATTCATCAGAAAGAGCTTTGGCTTTTTGAAAAAAATCACTAGCAGTAAGATCATTTTTCTTCAACTCCTGGAGCTCAATATTCAATTGCAATTGCTTATTTTGAAACTGAACCAAAGGCATTTATAAGAGCAGTTCAAACATGGAATGAAATTATCAGTCTGGTCACATACGAGTAGACTTCTTCAATCAAAGATGAGAGAAGCCATGAATGCAACGTCTAGTCACAATGAAACCAGGTTTGAAAAACTGGGTTTGGGGTGGTGTTTCAATTGATAGAATAGTTTTTGGAGAAGCTTATTCGGTACCATCAATAAAATTGGTGAGGTTTTGATAGCTTAGAAGAGGTATGAATTGTGTTTTCCAGGCTAGGTAGTTTTAGAAGTTAATTTTATGGCAAAAGTACGGTGAGCAGTAGGAAATGAGGATACACAATTTAGTAGGATAGATGCAACAATGGATTTAGAAGTAACATTGTTTGCAGAAGAGGAAGAAGAAGACATGATGATCTACAAAGAAAAGAAAAGAAAAGAAAAGAAAAAGAAGATTGGATATAAAGTTTTCTAACCGATCTATCAATAATGGCCATTAGAACTTCCTTATAAGACAAATCCGAACCAAGATCCAATAATTAAACTTGAAGCACATGCGAAGGGTCGGATACATACTTTCAAAGTATCGAAATATGAAACATTGGATGCACACCATCAAGATTGGGCAGTAACGCTAACCGATAAGAAACTCCCCCAACCTTATTCAATATCTCAAATGGCCCAATGTACCTTGGAGATAACTTACCCTTCTTGCCAAATCTTACCTTTAAGAAAACCATATCTCCAACAAAAAAGTGAACATCCTTTCTCTTTGGATCGACATAGCTCTTGTGGCTACTGAAAGCCGTCTTCAACTTCTCTTTGATGATAAGCATTTTCTCTGCTGTAACCTTAACCAATTCAGGACCTTCAATACTCTTTTCACCCACTTTATCCCAACACAAAGGAGATCTACACTTCCTACCATATAAAGCCTCATAGGGTGCCATCTGAATGGTCGAATGGTAGCTATTGTTGTAGGCGAACTCAATCAAAATCAAAGGCAAATACTTATCCCAATTACCTCCAAAGTCTAGAATACACATCCTTAACATGTCCTCTAGAGTCTGAATAGTCCTTTCTGATTGTCCATCAGTTTGAGGATGGAAAGCAGTGCTAAAGTCTAATTAAATGCCTAAAGAATCTTGAAGTTTCTTCCAAAATCTCAATGTAAACTGAGTGCCTCTATCTGATATGATCAAAACTGGAACTCCATGCAATCTCATTATCTCATCAACATACAATTGGGCATATTGAGAAGCAGAATATGTAGTCTTAACTGGAAAGAAGTGAGAAGACTTAGTCAATCTATCAATAATAACTCATATCGAATTATGGCCTCCTGAAGTCTTTGGCAATCCAACCACAAAATCCATAGTCACTCTCTCATATTTCCATTCTAGTAGTGGTAGCTGTTGAAGCAATCCATAAGGCTTCTGGTGTTCAATCTTCATTTGCTGACAAGTCAAACATCTTGCCACAAACTTTAATACATCCTTCTTCATTCCACACCACCAATACAATCCCTTGATGTTGTGATACATCTTAGTTGCACCTGGATGCACATTATAAGTAGCATGGTGTGCCTCCCTCAAAATCAACTCTCTTAATCCATTCATGTTGGGAACATATAAACAGTCATCATGCTTCACAACACCATCCACAACTGCAAAACCTGGAGCTTTCTCAGCTTCCATATCGCCCTTAAGCTTAACCAATCTAGGATCTCTATCCTATGCTTCTTTGTTCTAATCAATGAGAAATGGCTTAACTTGAAATATGCCAAAAACATTCCTGAATCCGATAAGCCAAATTGAATCCCCAAATCATGCAATCTATGCAACTCTTTGATCAAAGACCTTCTATGTACTTGAATGTGAGCTACACTTCCCATAGACTTCCTACTCAAAGCGTCTGCTACCACATTCGCCTTTCCAGGATGATACAAAATATCACAATCATAATCCTTAAGCAACTCCATCCATCGCCCTTGCCTAAGGTTCAAATCCTTTTGCTGGAAGATGTACTTTAGAATTTTATGGTCAGTAAAGCTCTCACACTTTTCTCCGTACAAGTAGTGTCTCCATATCTTTAATGCAAAAACCACAATTGTCATATCTATATCATGAGTTGGGTAATTCATCTCATGCTTCCTCAACTGCCTCGAAGCATAAGCTATTACCTTCCCATTCTGCATCAACACACACACAAGCCCTATTCTAAAAGCATCGCAATACACAACATATCCTCCCTCACCAGACGGTAAAGCTAGGATAGGTGCAGTCGTGAGATGAGTCTTAAGCCTATGAAATCTTCCTTCACAGTCATATGTCCATACAAACTTCACCTGCTTCTGAGTGAGCCTAGATAATGGAACTACAATCTTGGAGAAATCCTGCACAAATATTCTATAATAGCTTGCCAAACCCAAGAAACTCCGAATCTCTAACACATTCATAAGTCTAGGCTAATTGAGGATTGCATCCACTTTCTTTAGATCGACCTTAAGTCCTTCCTTACTTATCACATGCCCCAAAAAGCAAACACTATCCAACCAAAACTCGCACTTGGAGAACTTAGCAAACAACTGATGCTCCCTTAAGGTCTACAATACAATATGAAGATGTTCCTCATGCTCCTCCTTACTCTTGGAATACACAAGGATGTCATCAATGAAAATAATAACAAACTTGTCCAAGAATGGCTTGAACACCCTATTCATCAAATCCATAAATGCAACTGGTGCATTTGTCAAGTCAAACGGCAACACTAAGAACTCATAGTGGCCATATCTTGTCCGAAATGTCATCTTAGACACACCTTCCTTTTGAACCCTCAACTAGTGATAACCCGATCTCAAGTCAATCTTGGAGAAGTAACTTGCCCCTTGCAATTGATCAAACAATTCATCAATTCTGGGTAATATATACTTATTCCGAACATTCACCTTATTAAGCTATCGGTAATCGATGCACAACCACATAGAACTGTCCTTCTTCTTGACAAATAACACTGGTGCACCCCATGGCGAGTTACTAGGTCTAATGAACCCTTTGTCAAGCAAATCCTACAGTTGTACCTTCAGATCTCTAAATTCTGTTGGTGCCATATGATATGGAGGTATAGAGATCGGATTCGTTCCATGCAATAACTCCATATTGAATTCAATCTCCCTCTCCGGCGGCAAACCTGGCAATTATTTAAGAAAGGCATTTGGATACTCACTCACAATTGGAATATGCTCCAATCCTTTCACTTCCTTCCTTCTGAGCACTCATGCAAAAACTCTCCCTCTTCCTCTACCTAAAGAAGTCTGACCTAGAGCTTGAATTACAGATCAACCTGATCCTCAGCCCGCTTTTGTACCTCTGCTATAACCTCGGCCTACCCCAGCTTGAGCACTACTGCTCCTCACTCTTTCTATCTGAACCATAGACTGCAAAGCTGGTGGTCTCATAGTAGTCACTGTCCATGGGCAATCTTTCACAAAGTGTCCAAGCTGTCCACAGTGAAAACAAACCCCTATCTCAACATGACATAGTCCTAAATGTCTCTTCCCACAAGTAGGACACTGAAAGTTACCCCCAGAAGGTACAGAACTAACTATGCCCCTGCTCATCTATGAAACAGATCTAGAAGGATTGGGCCTATACTGTGATCTTTCTGGCTGTCCTCTGAACCCACTATGAGGAGTAGACTGCCTCAAAATATCTATGCTCCTCACTCCATTACTATCCCTGCTAAGCCTAGAGGAACCCTCAACTCTAGCCTTCTTTTTTTGTTCTCTTTCTGCCTTCAATTTCATTTCTTGATTCTCAATCATTCTGGTCTTATCCACCAGTTTGGAATATGAGTCAAACTCATGAGCAACTAGCACACGAAACAATGGAGGAATTAAACCTCTCCTGAAGCGCTGAATCCGAGCAACCTCTCTAGAAACCAATGCTGGGGCATACTTACTGAGCTTACTAAACCTCCTTGCGTACTCCAATACTCTCATTTCCATAGTTTGAATCGGCCATTCAAACTTTACAGCTTTAGCCTCTCTCACACTTTCTGGAAGAAACTCATCCATAACCATAGTCTTAAACTACTCCTAAGTAATATCCTCATTAGCCCGAAGTAATCTAGTCACACTTCTCTTATACCAATCTCGGGCATCATTCCATATCAAGTGGCCTACAAACTTCACTACCCTTCTATCTGGTATCCTCAAAAGATGAACCTTATCCTCTATTATCTCAAGAAAATCAGTGGGATCCATATCTCCCCTATACTCCGGAGGTTTGAGTTTCATAAACTTCTTAAAAGACACCTCCTCAACCTATGGCATAAAAGGTGGTGGTGGAGGAACCACCGGTGGAACAGGAGCTACCGGTGTTGAAGGAACCGGCTGTTGCAATCGCTGTGTGATAAGTGCCTCCAATCTCTCATAGTTCTGTTGCATCTGATCAAATCTCTGTGCCACAATAACATCCATCTGAGGTGCAGATGGAGGAATCACTCCCTCTCCGACACTGCCCACAGAACCTTCCTCTAAAGGATTTACCCTTCTAGGGCGGCCTCGTTCACGCCCATGACCTCTACCTCTTCTCGGAGGCATCTCGATGCTAATAAAGGATAAGCAAACAACTTAGATTTATAACATGACAGCAAACACAGATCCATACCAAATGAATACAAAACAATGACAAGATATGAATCCTATGCTCCATAGTTTACTTATTCAATCACATTTAAGCTAATGAACTTGCACATCTATCTATCTATCTATAAATTAAATCTTTAGCTCTGATACCACCTTTGTCACACTCCAAAGCCAAAAGTGTGACGGTCCTAGGGTAAGGGTAGAATTAAGGCCACCATAAACCAGTAGAACTCAAACCTGGATTATCAATCATCAATAATATTCTATAACCATGCAATATACTTCAATATATATATGGGTAATCCACCAATACAATATCACTTATTCCTTATTGATCAAAAGACAAAATACCATCATCAATAAGGAACAAGGATTACCAATAAGCTCAATCATATCTCAATCTAATACAATTCAATCTACGGAGCCACTACGATTAATATTCCAAAATAATACAAAACATCAAATGATTACCGAATCAATAGATTAGCTACTTGGAGAGAGAAAACAATCAAGAAGTTTTGTCTATCTTATCAACAGGTCTCTATCACTTGAAATCCATAATAGAAGAAAAGGAATGAGTCGAAAACTCAATAAGTTATGGAAATGCAATAATACTTAGGGTTTTACAATGATTGATCACATAATAGATTGAATTCAATATATATATGTGCATATATATATTTATATCACAATGGTAAATAAGGTTTATGAGAAATAAGATTATATTCAATGACATATATGTACGTGCCTACAAAGAAATGGCACCCATCAATGTGACGATAGAACAACCATCCATCTATACCATCCATCCATCGAGACACTACTATCTCAAACCATACGTATGCTTGATCAGAACAACGTCCCAGGGCTGATAGGCCTCCCCTAGGTAAAGCCAGTGATACAATTTGATCTTATCAGCTAAGTCCTTGGTGCACACAGTCCAATGATTTCTCCCTCATTAAAAAGATGTTCTAAATCGTCAATAGCCATACAATCGATACAATGAACAATGGGTGGGTCTAGAGACCTCAACTTATCAATATCATTAATAATATTCAATAGGTTTTCATTAATTTCATATGACCCAAATGATCTTTCAAAGGGAATACATTTCAATGATGGCCTAAGGTCCAATGATATTACAATATCAAAAATAATAACTTCAATATGAAATTTAGTCCAAGAACAATGATTAAATTTCATTCAAGAACAATATTAACAAATGTGAATTTCATAACAAAGAATAAATCATTCCATAACTTACCTCAATCCAAAGCAATTAGTCCCACTATCAACTCAATCAACAATCTTTAGGTCATTGGGTTCACCAAGCCTAAAACAATAAATTTTCAAAAATGGGTCAATTAGGGTTTCCTTCCCCAAAGCCATAACATAAAGAATTCTAGGATTTTATATCCTTTAGGACTCAATAAATTGATTTCTAATACCAATTAAACCATTAAATGAAGATTTAATATTCACCCTATAATTCACATAAAACCGTTAAATCTCACAACTCTCATATCAACCGTAATGAATGGCAATGAATGGCAATAAATGCTCTTAAATGACTATGAACAATCTATAACAACTAGTCTAACAATACTATAACCCATAAATAAATATAAAAGCAAGAACTATGATTTACCTTCAAAACTCTAGAAAGAGATTTCTTGAGAAGGAATGCCCTTGAAATGATTTGATGCCTTACATTGTATTTTCCATGAAGAATCCTTGAAGAAAATGGTTATTTAGATGATTAAAGAGCAATAGGGCTAGTTGAGCAAAGAAAAGAAATGAGAAGAAGAAGAAAATGAAATTTGGTTTCCGGTTCAAAAATCTGAAAAATGACTTACATTTATAGAGCCCGAAGTCTCACTCCTGTGAAGAACGAATTCACACCCGTGAAGAATAAGTTTCACGCCCGTGAACACTCAAAAGGTCAATTTTTTGTATTTGGACAGAGAGCAAAGTAACAGCCGTGATTAGACTTCACACCCGTGAAATTTCAAAGTTCAAATTAATGGCTGTGAGAAGAGTTCACATCCGTGAAAACAATAGGTTCAAACTCACCAAGGCAAACACTTCTCAAAACCATTCTAACACTCACCAAAACAACTCTAAACAATATTTATAACAAAGAAATAATTCTATAACAATCAATCAACACAATCTATAACCACAAGCAACCATGCAAATTGAAATCTTGGGTGTTATATATATAAACCTTATTTTTTTTAAATGAGACTATTGTTTTATTTTAAGCATGGGCTCTCTTAATTATCTTTTAGATTGTCTACTTGAAATCAGTCTCATCTTTATTCATTTTATTTCATAAATATAGGCGATTATCCAAGTGAGAAGGTTAATATTTTTTTTATCCCACATACTCTTCATAATGCAATAACAATAAATATCCTAAAAATATCTACACTCGTATATGCTTAAAACAAACATCATGTTTTAGTATTAACAAAAAATATGTAAACATTTTTGGGAAATAAATACATAACATAATACATAAAACTTCTTTACAATCCATGAGACTCTGCATGTCCAATAAATACATTACTAAGAGAAAGTTTAGCTAAAGGATTTGTAACCATTTCATGCGTAGATATATATTTCATTTCCACCTCTTTGCTTGCAATCATGTCTCTTACAAAATTATATTTTATGTCTATTTACCT
Source organism: Aleurites moluccanus (assembly GCA_948193065.1). Taxonomy (NCBI): domain Eukaryota; kingdom Viridiplantae; phylum Streptophyta; class Magnoliopsida; order Malpighiales; family Euphorbiaceae; genus Aleurites; species Aleurites moluccanus. Next base: position 42,263 of record CANXYC010648689.1, on the reverse strand, counting down.
AGCCTTATAATGAAATTTTGGATCTTTGGTGTAAGCTATTATTGCTTGATTATCAAAGTTACTAATACTAAATCACCGATAATACTCACACTCAAATATTTCAAAAATATTTTTAGCCAAACCGCATCTTGTATTATAGCTGAAAATATTATAAATTCAGCTTTCATTGTGGATAAAGCTATACATGATTGTTTATTGCTACTTTAATATATGGCATCATTGTTAAGTAATAAAACAAATCCATAGGTAGATTTTCTCTCATCCGCATCTCCAGTCCAATCAATATTCGTATAGGCTCTCAATTGTAGATCTCCACCTTGATAACACAAATGAGTAATCTATAATACTCTTTAGATATCTCAATATCCTTTTAATTGCTTTTTAATATGTTAGGCCTGCCATGGATTGATATTCGTTTACCATTCTAATAATAAAATAAATATATGGTCATATACACATCATTGCATACATGAGAATTCCAATCGCACTTGCATAGAAAACCTTTTTCATTTGTTCTTATTCTTTTGAAGTCTTAGGACATAATCTCCGACTCAAGCCTTCGCCTTTGGCAATTGGAGTATCTATGGGTTTGCAGTCACATAAATTTAAATACTTCATGAACTTTCATTATGTATGTCTCTTCAGAAAGAGACAACAATTTTCTTGAACGATATCTTAAAATTGTAACTCTAAGAATATATATCGCTTTACCCATATCCTTCATTTCAAAATTAGATGCTAACTACCTTTGATATGATTAAGACACTTTTTGTCATTTTTAGCTATTAATATGTCATCATATAATGACATAATGATAAACTTGTCCTTTGACCTTTTAGTATATGCATAATTGTCTTTATCTATTATCATGAAATCGTTCGACATAATTACATTATGAAAGCGAATATAACATTATCTTGAAGACTTCTTAAGATCATAGATTGACTTATTCAATTTGCAAACCTTTTATTCTTGGCCTTCCTTGATGAAACCTATGGATTATTCTATATAAATCTCTTCATATAATTTTTCATTGAGAAAAGCAATCTTTAAATTGATTTGATGTAATTTAAGGTCAAGATTTACTATAATATCTTGAATTAATCGTATAGAGGCAAACCTCATAATAAGAAAAAAGTCTATTGTCACACCCTGACTCCAGTGGTGCAACGATCCTAAGGTAAGGGTAGACTTAAGGCCACCATAAATCTATAAAATACTCATATCTTGGATCTCATACATAACATATATCCACATCATACATAGTTATCATCATGAATACTCATTTCTATGAATCATATAATCATCATTCATGCATTTTCAGACATCATCATATGATTTTCTCTTGTTCATGTTTGGGTTCGAAGCACTTCTTCACGATCGTGAAGGGACGTTTCACGCTCATAAAGATGAATATGAAGAGTTTGTCAATTTACACATAAGCTTGTCTCACGGTGGTGAATAATGTCTTACACCCATGAGGAAACTTCACGCCCGTGAAAGGCTTGCTGATGAGAATATCTCAAGTTTCTTCATTTTAACATTTCCAAACTCAATCAACTTATACATACACAAGTCTAACATATCAATCCCATACATAGCTAATCATACATAAATTCTAGGAGTAATGAATACTCAATATAGCATTCTATATTATCTATCATAGTCGATCTTTATTATGTAATTCATGTAGTGGATATTACATCTATGTATAGTCAATCCCTTCCTGTTGTATATACCCATTTGCAACAAGACGAGCTATATAAGTTTTAAAATTAATCTTAAGTTTTACAATTAACCTTGAGAACCCATTTGTTCCTAATGGCTTTATGTCCCTCCAGGAGATTTACCAATTCCCAAACTTAATTTGATCTCATAAACTCCATTTCTTCTTCCATTACTTTTATCCACTTATTCTTAATAGAGCATGAGAAAGCCTCTTTTATTTTTTATTTTTTTTTGCTCTTCGTCATCTTTTGTGTAACCATAAAAACTTCATCAGCGCCTTTAATCTCAAAACAAAAACGAGGAATGCTTATGTGTTTACTATGTTTCAAATGAGATTCTTGAAAAATATTTTCATCAATATCCATAGGGCTCCCACCAAAACTAAGTTCAAAATCCGTCAAACTTCCTTAGAACTAGGATCTTTATTTCTACTTGGATCAAGATCACTCTCATTTAGACCAATTGGTGAAACTAAACTAATTTCATCCACCAAATTTCTCCTACAAGGATGAAGTGATTCGTGTGAATCTTGATCTATGATATCAAATAACAAAAATTCATTGTTTAAATCACCTTGTCTGGAAAAATCATTATATAAGAATGTGACGTTTCATAATTCAAATTTAGTTATACTCCTACAATCTTGCTCAACTATAAAACATATCCTTCTGATAATTTGGAATATCTCAAAAGATATTCTTCTTAGCCCTGGGTCTAATTTACCTTATCTGTGAGAGGTACCATGAACATAAGTAATACATCCTCAAGATTTTAGGATGCTTAAGTCAGGTGTCCTACCTATCCATAATTCATATGAAGTAGAAGTGACTGATTTAGATATTACACGATTAAGTATATATATGGTTATCAACAACACATCACCCTAATAGGTAACTGATAAATTTGCTTGAGGCATCATAGACCTAACTATTTCAAAGAGAGTTTTATTAACATCATTTTATTGTAGAGTTTGTAGAATAATCAATTGATATTATGTTCCTTTTTCATCAGACAATTGTCTAAACTTAGTAGATAAATATTCACAACCATGGCTAGTTCTTAGTGCCTTAATTTTCTTGTCTAATTGATTTTTAACTAAGTTGATGTAATTCTTAAATCAACTTAAAGCTTCATATTTATGTGAAATCAAATAGGCATAACCATAATGTGTACATTCATATATAAAAGTGATGAAATAATAGGCGCCATACCTAGCCTCATATTCATTGGATCACAAACATCTGAATAGACTAATTGCAATGGAATGGTAGCATAAGTTCCTTTTTCAAATGACTTTCTTGTTATTTTTCCCGTTGGGCAATGCTCACACAAAAACAATTATACTTTGTCTAAATTAGCTAAAACCCTAGCTTTAGCTAAATAATCCATTCATTGTTGGTTACCATGTTCAAATTGCATATCATACATTCACATCATTCTCATAATTTTTGTGAAATTGTAACAATGAAAACCTAACATTGAAAGTAATATTATTCACAATATCCATAACCAAAAAATCATCTAAAACATGACCAAAACCATAAAATATTGTTCCCAAATATAAACATAGTGAATTATCATGGAAATATCAATTAAAATTATGTCTAAGAAAAAACAAATTAGAAATCAAATTTTGTCAAATTTTTAGAGCATATGAGACATCATGTATAATTAGGGTTCAACCATCATGCATAACTAGCTTGTAGGTTCCTTTAATTTCAGCATCTGTATTATTTCTCACATAAATCCATCGAGCTCTAGTAGGTAGTTGATAAAAATCTTCGAAGAATTTACGATCCTTTATCATATATTTGTCACTTCCGAATCTATGATTTATAAATGATGACACTATGTCAAGAATACGTAACTAGAAATCAACCGAAAGCACATGCCGGATAAGCAGGTATTTCAGGAGCTTATTTCTATAATTAAAACATTAGTCTTAAGCAATATTCCTCTTCTTGGGACATTTATTCTTTCCATCTTGATTTTTGTAGACTTTTTGACTCCTTGAACCTCATTTTCCTTGCCCATGCCTTTCGCCTTTATTATGCTTACGTTTATAGCTCGAATCCCTTTGTGAGTTGGATCTAATCATGTGCACTACAACACTTGATTGCACAACAACAAATCAATCAGCCTTAAGCTTCAAATGTTGAGAAGCATCGTCAAGGTCTTGATATTGTTATTATGAGTTAGGTACATCCTTATATGCTCCCAACTTTCAAGCTAGGAACGAATAATTGCTTCGATATTTTTCTCTTCAATCAAAACATAACAAATATCATATAACTCACTAATCATATTTGACAACTCTCTTAAATGTCTTTTCATTTTGTGATTAGGATACTTCTTCTAAGCATCAAACTTGATAGTGAGAGAATGAAGTTTAGTGATGGGCACATCGCCAAACTTATTCTTTAATGTTATATATATGTCTATAGCATTCTCTTAACATCGGAATTCCTTCATGATATCATCTTCCATAGTGCTGAGCAATGTAATGTGAGCTAATTAATTCTTTTCCTTTCAAGCTACATAGACTTCATAGTCTTGCCTATGTTGGACCATGTTACCCTTCTTCAGGTTTATCCACAATATCATTCAGAGCATTAAGAGCCACTTGCTTTTTTTAGCACATACTGAATTTTTATGTTTCGTATTTTATAGTTATTCTCGCTCAATTTTGCACACTTACTGAGTTCAACAATTATATTCTTAGAAGTATAAGCCATGAAATATATGCACAATCTACAATAAACAATATGTAATGCACAATCTACGTTAGACAATATTTGCATATTTTATTAATATTATAACTATAAATGCATTATTATTTTACATCCAGTTATGTATTAATAATAATCTACATTAAACCTAGAGTCAAAAGATTAGTTTATTTCCAAATCATCATCTAATATAATGTAAAAATTAATAGTAACATAATAATTTATGCAAAATAATAATTATTGTAAACTAAGTTCCATAAAAATCTTTTATAGAATAATTCTTATTATTATTTATTATATTTTAAAAAATAATACCATAGAAAAGTCATATCAAATTAATCACATATCGTTAATCAAATAAAATATAAAATAAACTAATGCATATATTATTAAATTGAAAACATAAGGAGGTTTACAAACCAATTTTGAAATGAATAAAGGAAATAATCCAACAAATATTCCTAAAATAAATTAGTTTATACTAACAAACTAAAAAATAAATTAAGATAAATCCTAACAAATAATTCTAAGATCAATATGTTTGATGCACCTTAACATGAATGAAATCAATAAAATCCAATTCCACATTAATTGACAAGGTATCAATCTTAGCCACTTATCCAAAGCCTTCAAACCGACATTGTCCTCCTACTTTGAAGAATATTATTAGAATCTGGGGTCACAAACTGACTCCATTATGGACATGAGCCCTAAGAAAACATTTGATTATAATAGAATAAGATTTTGTCCCATCATCTCAATGATGATCAACCAATACTTGCAAATTTAGATCTCTAAAAGAGTGTCTCATTGTTAAGTAAAAATCTCTATTTGTCCTTAAACCCTCTTTCCATATTACATCTTAATAAACACTATGTACACACACCATGTGGTGCACAAAAGGTATTAAGATCAGTAACTTAAACGAAATGACATATATTAATTCGAGCTAATTTCTTCTCTAAAGACACATCTTAATTTGAGCTAATTTCTTCTTTAAAGCCTTAAGTCTCAACTTTTGTTCATCTGTATATGTCATCATGGGAACACTAATGAATTTCACTTTATTTTTACAATATTACACCAAAAAATGATAAATTAATAATATCATATGTATTTTATATAATAAAATTGATAAAAAAAAATTATGTTTATCCCATATAAGCACAAAATATTTAAAATAATTTATACAATTTTCCAAATTTTTAGAGGCTAGAAAATTATTTTTTCTTATTTTCAATAATTTTTAACCATTTAAAAATAACATATTAGTTAAGAAAAATATTTTTTGTCCTTTAATTTTTTTTTTTTTTTGAAAAATATCAAAAATTTTAAAAAATTATGTGTAGTTGAATAGTGAACAAAGACGAAAAAAATGATGACTGGAGGAGGTTCCACTCTCCACTACACAAGTGGCACTGCCACGCGGAGACGAAGGAGAGTCACTATCATTTGCACTAAAATGAGATGTCAATCGTGTGACCCAACAACAAGCCTAGACATCTATGTACAAGATATGTGATCGATTAGAAAGGCGTGAGCCATGCGTTATACATGGTGCATGCACACCACAAGCCGCCTTGGAGATAGTTTTCAATGACGAAAAATTTTTCGATGGAAGATTTTGGGGTCCTTGAATTCATTAGTGATGTTGGTTTTTGCAAATGACATCTCTAACATAAGGTTTGAACATGCATTTTGATACCCTAATTTTTGGAGGTCATAATTCTCTGAATTTTCAGCCAAATCACACAAATAATAGATCGATTTAAAGTTTTACACATGTGCTTTAACATGAAATGTTTAAATCCTATAAAAAAAACATAAATAACAATTTATAGGCTCTAAACAGATATTATTGAATAAATATGAAAATAGTATATAAAAAAAAATACATAATTCATGTTGTTTAATCAATTAAATTTATTTGATCCTAGAATTGGAATATAAGTGATCATGCTTTGATATTAATATTGAGAAATCTAGTATATTAAATTGAGTAGAATATCTACCCTTTGTAGAGTGAAAAAAATAATTTTTTAACTTTTATCATCAGTTCAAGAAGCAATCGCAAGCGAAAAGATTTCTCAAATTCATAGTTTAAAGTCTTGATGTCGCTTAATTTTTCAACTACGTGAATTACTTTAAGTGAAAAGATAATATTTTCTTTTTAAAGAACTAACCTTGATAAAATAAATATTATTTTATTTTAAATGAAACTCTTATAACTTCCCAATAATAGGAAGTAAAATATCTAAATACTATTATTTATATTAATTAATTAATATTTTATGAATATAAATTTATATACTCGTTATGATTTAGCAGAAACCATCCAATTATTCCAACAATATCAAATTAAAATATATAATTGGTATGTGTCGAAAATTAAAATTGATAATTTATGAAAGTTTATATATTTATTGATAAAAATAAAAGAATAGATCAAAATATAAATAATAAAAATAATAAATTTTGTAGAAGAAATTTTTAAACAATATTTTAACATGTAGAGAGATTTTTTTTTTGAAGATAGAAATTGACAAAAGGCACCGCGTCGTCGTTTTTGGATCCATTACTCATGCATGACAAAATGATAATATGTTGCCCATCCAGATAAACTGACTATATTGCCCCTGGCATCTCAACATGAAGAATGTGTTCCCAATCGAAAGAAGGAATAGGATTACTTTCGAGGCTTGGGAGGCAACATATTACTTTTGGTAAGCCTTTTATTTTATTTTATTACGACTTCTCTTAATATACATTTTGATATTTATTATTTTAAAACTAATAATTTTAATTTTTATATTTTAATCAGTATTAATTTAATAATTTAATAACTAAATTACAATTGAGTTTAAGATGATATAATTTGAAAGGTAATGGGTTAAAGTATTATAATTTTATAATTGAGAATTAAAGTATTAACTTATTAATAAATTTTAAGAATTAAAATTATTAATTTTAAAACATTAGAACTAAAATACATATTAGAAATATTACATTTTTACCTTCTAAAAATATCTCAAGATACTTATCATAAAGATAATTTTTATCTTCTAAAAAAAATTGGCTAGATAGTAAAAAAAAAATTTAACGAAAAGTTACTTATAGTTAAAAAAAAAAAATATTACTTTTTCAAAATTTTCATGTTAATTAACTAATTATTTTGTTAATATTATCTTTTGATTTTTCTACTATAATATTATTTGTCCCTACTTTTTTGTCAATTTATTATATTGTTTCATATTATGCTATAGCATTGATGTAATTATTTATATAAGGAAATAATATATTTTTCAGGAGAAAATGATAAATAAAATAATATTATATTACTTGAAAATTGAAAAAAAAATATCGAGAAGTAAATATTATTTTTTTATTTATCTAAATAACATTAATGTAATTTGTAAAAATATTTAGATGAAAAATTATTAGGTGTTACAAGAATATATTTTTTTTTATTATATAAAATTAAATTTATATAAATATATTTTTATTTATTTTTGAATTAACCACATGTATTCTATTATTTTATAGATGATATGACTAAATTTTATTTCTAGATTTTTTTATAAATAGATTCTGAAATCTTATCATAAAATATAAGTATATTTTATTATTTAAAATATCATTAAATATATTTTTATTTTAATTATATATAAATTTATTTTAATATATAAATTAAAAAAATAATGTTTTCGTCTTACTTAGCCATATATCAATTGGTTTGAGTTGGCGCTTTCCTTATCTGTCTATTCTCACTTTTTAATTTGATGGGGTCTCAAGTAATAGGTAATTGACTCTCAATATTTATATTTTTTATAAATTAATTATGAAATCTTATTATAAAATATAAATATAACTTATTACTTATATTATTAATAAATATATTTTTGTTTTAATTATACATAAATTTACTTTAATATATAAATTGAAAAAATGATGTTTTCGTCTTACTTGGCCACATATCAATCGATATTACTCGAGGCCCTCATCAGATTAAAAAGCGGGGGTGGACAGATGAGGAAAGCGCCAACTCAAACCAAAAGAGCAAAATAAGGAAAGGTGTTTCCTTCTGACATTCCACGCTTTCGCTGTCTCTCTCACTCCCTTCCCTTTTCTCTTTCTTTCTCGCAGAAACTGGAAAAAAGAAGAAGGAAAAAGCTCGCAATCTGATAAATCTTCGAATTCCGTATGTAAAATTTCTTTGATTCTTTTGTTTCTTTAATTTATTATTATTATATATCTCAATCTTCTTAGTATTTTAAGATGATCTAAACCTAAATTATCGTCAGATTCTTTTTAATTAAAATTTCTTAGTTCATATTTTATTTTGTTTATGGGATTTTTTTTGGAGTATATTTGTGGCAATTTAAGTGCTTAGGTCTAATTGAATGAATTAAAATTGATATTAATGGAATTTGATTGTCAATTTTTTTTTTAGTTTTTCTGTAAGATTTTATGGTTTTGATTACGTTTATGCCTAAAGCTCTGTTTGGTTGCTCAGAAATGTTGGAAAATGAAAGTTCAAGTGTTATTGAATTATATTGTTTAATTCGGTATTTCGTTTTTGTCCTTTTCGATTATACCTACTTTAATCCTCCTTTTTTATTTTTTTTCTCTCAGAAAAAATTCAATATACCCATATATATATATATATATATATATATATATATATATATATTGAATTTTAGTGCTAATTTGGGTCTCTAATGAAGGTAGAAGGTGAGGGAGTTGATGAAATAGAAGGGACTGAGCTGAAATTCAAGGGATCTGTATAAATTTTAAGGATTATGGCTTGTAGAGGGTGCTTGGAGTGCATACTGAAGCTCCTCAACTTCTTGCTGACCCTTGTCGGTCTGGCCATGATTGGTTATGGAATCTACTTATTTGTTGAGTATAAAAAAACAGCTGATGATGAGTCATTGGCTCCTGTGAGTGGTGATTCGGATTTGATACAGCTTGGTCGTCCAATGCTTATGGCCTTGTCCCTTTCAGACAGTCTCTTCGATAAGCTGCCAAAAGCTTGGTATGTTTCCATTATTTTTTTATCTGTAATTTTTTTTTTTCTTGATTTTAGATTTTTTATAGCATCGTTGTAAAACTTATTATATGATTGGTAATTGTAAAATGAAGGTGCTTTAGTTATTCCTTAAGCAGATGCTGGATGGTGTAGTTAGGCTCTTTTGAACAGTTTAGAGTATGATGTTGTTGCATTTCCTAGTCCTCCCATTAGGGGGCAAAATATGAGGGTAAAGTGATGTGGGAATGGAGAATCTATTTCGTATTGCTCTTCTATTTGCTCCATTTTATATTGGTAAGCATTTCGTTTGGGGGGCATTCAAAAGTTTGCTTTGATACATTGAGGGAGATAATTTTAAAATCATTTGGTAAAAAAAAATGAAAGGTGGATACTCTTCCTTCATAAGCAGTTGGGGATGAAGAATCTGTCTTTTCACTTGGATATTGACTTAAATTGAGTAAAAAAATTTTGGAGAGTGGTGACTACAATTATATGTGGGGTAGAGCAACATGTGTGGATTTCAATGTCTTGTATTTGGATGATTTCCTTGCTTGTATTTCTTTAAGATGGTTCATTGATCCTCTTTATGTTTTTTGATATGATTCTTAAGAAAAATTAACTCTTTAAGAATTGTCATGCCTTTTCTTACAGTTTCAGAAGGGGGTGCTTTATCTAGCAATTGTTGTAAATTTTACAAGCAATCAGAGTGTAATGTGTTTTTGGAAGGAATTTACATGATTAATAGATGGAGACAGTCTTGCATTTGATCAAAACCATTATGATGTGAAGCAGTGATGGAGTCAGGACCCTGGAGTTGGGAGGTATCCATCTACATTATATTTTTTAATATAAAAAATTAAAAAAATTAAAATATATTAAAAAATTAAATTGATAGGATGTATAAATAAATAAATAATCTAATTCTTGATTAAATTTTACTATGAGTATATGAATTCCAAAAAATTAATATATGAATTCTAAAAAATTAATAAATAGAAAATAAACAATTTAATTCTTGATTCAACATTAGGTCCTCTCATATTGAATATTTAAGAAAAAATTATTATTAAAATGGCAATATAAAAAATATGATAGATTATATATAAAAAATATGCATGAAATTTACTTTTAATAATGAAAATCTAAATAATTTATAAAATCATTACTTACCTATTACCAATTGGAGATGATTAAAATTAGAGAGAAATTTGAGTTAATTTAACAAAAAATTAAGTTATTAGAATTTAGTTGTAATTGAAAAAGAAAGAAACAAGAATAAAATGAGTAAAAGGAAACTTTAAAAGAGAAGATAGAGTAATGACACATGATGGGTAGGAGGGTTGGTTATAAAGGTGGAAATTTGGGTTTATATAGATGCTAGGATGAGTAAGAACTATAGAAGAGAGACTATGGTTTGTAAAAGGATATATTTGGAAAGTGAAATTAAGCAATATTAGAGATTTATGGGTTGTTTAGGGTACCTGTGAACAGTATTAGTGAATAGTAATGCGTGAACAGTAATGCATTAATAGTAACCATTGAACAGTAAAGCATGAATAATTAATTTAGGATAAATTAGTTTAAGTTTCACACCTAAACTTCCTTGGACATCACACCCAAGATTCCATGGCATCTCACTTAGAGGTGAATTGCATTACATAATTCGAAAAAACATAATTGCCGATTTTTTATTCCATCATAAAATTGAATTAAAAGTGTTATGATGTTAAGTATTTATAAAATTAAAACAACTCCTAAACTTTTAAGTAAAGGACTTTATTAGTCCACATTCTATAATGATTTAGACTCCTGAAATAAATTAGAAGAAAAAATATTATCTTAAACCCACGAAGACCATAAAATAGACGTTAAAACTATAAACAAAGACTTCTAAAGAAATTGGGACAAATTTTTCAGCAAAGCTGAAAATTATAAAATTGCCCTTGATTTAAAAATAATGGACCAGCAGCATAAATTAAACTAAAAATAACTAAAAAATATTCTATAATTTTCTCAATAAAGCCCATATTAAATAGGGACCATAATTTTGAAACTTGAGCCTTTAAATTTAAATTTCTTTGTGTTTCTATTCTCTGTCATTTTCCCTTTGTTAAAAAAAACTCGACCTCGAGTTTTGAAGTGCCTAAGAAATAAAAATGACAATTCCATCAACGACTATTTTGTTTCCTTGGTTTTCAATAAAAGTAGAAACACTTGAAATATTCTGTTGGACTTGCTTATTAATTTACTTGGAATAACAAAGTCCATTTCTTGCATTCTAACGTCATTGGCATCTTCAACAATAAAGTTAAACTCTTTTTTACCGTCCAATTTTCTCATTTCTTGTTGTTATACTTCAACATGTTTTACCTTTTCTTCATCCGTATCTCTGTCTAAAGATTCCTCTCCTTCGAACTTCTCCTTTACGTTTCAAAGAAATGCATGTGTTACTTGCAACAATATTATCTTGCTGAATTGAGTCTCCAAAATACTTGATTGCTTTTAATGGTTCTTGATGTTCAACCAAAATTTGATGTTTTAGCTTTTGGGATGATAATTTTAAGCTTTTCGCCTCTTTTTTTGGTTGATCAACTTGAAATAAAGATTGTTCTTGTTGCTGTCCATGTTCTTCTGCACCTATATAAGGCTGATGAAGCTTCTCGGCATGCTGTATTGCCCAATTTTAAGCTTCTGCACCTATTTGATGTCTTAGCTTGCAATTCTTGCTTTTGCACTTTGTTTTGGATAGGTTTTCTTACCTTTTTGCTGTCACAATTATAAATCTTGGAAACAAGAAGTTTTGGGGCCAATTCTTGTGCAACTTCTTTTGTCATTCTACATTCCATTTGTGCCTCTTTATATCTAGCCATTGACATGCTGCCCTTTTGTAAAATACTCACCTTTTGATACATCTTTTCAAGATAATAGTGTGACAAATACTTCTCTTGTAGCTTAGCCTTTATCTCTTTCCATGTATTAATAGGTGTTCATCTCAATCTTTCCATGTCACGCTCAACATCATACCACCATAATTTAGCTAATTCAACAAATTTCATCTTTGCAAACTTTACTTTATGATCTTCTCTCATATTGTACCAGTCAACGAAAAATTCAAGACAACGAAGCCAATCACAAAATAACGAAGGATCTAATATACCTTCAAAATTAGGAATCTCTATCTTGCATCTTAAAGCGATGTCACCCACTATATTATATGGCTGAAATTGTTTTTTACCATGCTTAGTTGTAGTTTGCAAATCTTGACTATCCATAAAAGACATTATCAAATCTTGAGGCGTTAATTCCTTAACATATAGAACATGACTAATTGCCATAAATTCATAATACAAAGTAGGATAATTTTTAGGACCATCATACTTGTGTTTTAAACAATGTAATTCATCAATTCGGAACTTGTGAATACTAATTTCAGTTTGTAATTGCCGAATTTAATTCCAAAGAATATCCTCCATCATTGAAAATTAAAGCAACAAGCTCATAGGATCTTGAAGCTTTGATACCAAATTGACGCAGGACGGGCAGGAGGGTTGGTTATTAAAGAATGAATTTGGCCTTATATTAAGATTAGGATAAGTAGAACTATTGATGAGAGGCTATGGTTTGTAAAAGGATAGATTTGGGAAGCGAAATTAAGCAATATTAGAGATTTATGGGCTATTTAGGGTACTTGTGAACAGTACCGGTGAACAGTAATGCATGAACGAACAGTCATTCATGAACAGTAACGTGAGAAAAATAAATTTAGGATATATTAGTTTAAACTTCACACCTAAACTTCCTTGGACATTATACCCAAGATCACATGACATCACACCTAGGGTTGAATTGCATCACACAACTCGAAATAGCATAATTGCCGATTTTTTATTTCATCATAAAACTGAATTACAAGTATTATAATGCTTGGTATTTTTAGAATTAAAACAACTCCTTAACTTTTAAGTAAAGGACTTCTAACTAGTTCACATCCTATAATGATTTAGACTCTTGAAATAAATTAAAAGAAACAATATTATATTAAATCTACAAAGACTCTAAAATAAGACATTAAAACTGCAAATAAAAACTTCTGAAAAAATTGGGACAAATTTTCCAGCAAAGCTGAAAATTACAAAATTGCCCCTGATTTAAAAATAATGGACCGGCAACATAAATTAAACTCAAAATAACTAATAAATATTCTATAATTTTCCCAATAAAGCTCATATTAAATGGGGACCATAATTTTAAGTTTGAACCTTTAAATTTGAATTTCTTTGTGCTCCTATTCTCTTTTAAGTGATAGACCATAAATTGAGAGGAGCAAGAATAGAGACAAACAAAGAAAAAAATTGGTAATTGATGGATAGGTCGGTTAAGTTTTTTTTTTTTTTTTTTTTTTTTAATGATCACATAGTTGCCAAAGCTGCAGGTTACCCATTAATATTTATTTGTGAATTTGGGTGGGCTTTTCTTTAGATTTAAGTGTCTTTAATTAGTGGGATGTTCATTTATATTTGTTGATGAATTTAATTAATGAATGTTATAACATTAAATTTTTTATGGGTTTAGACGAAGCATTCAAATAAATTTAGGAGGGTCATAAATTTACATAATACAAATATGTACATAATTTATTTTGTCCAGGGTGTGCCTGTGCACACCATAAGCTAGCTGTGGCTCTGCTACTGATGTGAAGTGAATTTGGGGGTGGAGGATGAAGATTAGATGGCGTTGACAGAGAAAGGGATTTAATGGAAAATCTATTGGAAAGAAATAAGTGCCTTCAAAAGTAGCTTCTTTGCTTTGGAATCTGTGCGGAAATGTTTTTTTGACTGCAGACAATTTAATGCAGAGGGAAAATGTCTAATAAATAGATTATTTCTCTGTGAAAAAGCAGGTGGTAGTTGCTTAGTCACTTGCTTCCACAATGTGATTAGTCAACTCTTTGGGGTTTGGCGTGTGCTACTTGAGGGATAAAATAGGTTTATGCAGAGAATTCAGGAACAAAGCTCAAGGCTTTCAAGGTTCTGGTTTAGAGCTAAACTTAAAGAAACTTGGAATGGAGCTACTTTAGCTATTTGGTGGATAACTTAAAAAGAGGAATTGAGAGCTTTTAAAAATCTCGAAACAATATTTTTTGAAGTGAAAAGAGAAATGCTGCATATTTCTTCAGTTCTGGGGATTATTTTTTATTTTTAAAATTTTGTTGACTTCATCTCCTACGAAGAAATTTATAGTGCATATTCCTAGTGTACATGGGAGATATTTCGTTGTTGTGATCTTATTAGTCTGTGTTTGTGTATGAAGTGAACTTCTTTTTAATAGTTTATAGTTCATATTCCTGGTGTACACGAGTGATACCTCCTTGTTGTGATCTGATTTGTCTTTTTTCATAAATGGATGGAATTTTTTATTTAAATTTTTTTTTCAATCTATTTGTTGTATAAATCTCATTTTTGGTTGAAAAGAGGCTATTTCTAATTTTTTTTAAAATAATGAAGTAGCAATAACTTTGTAGTCTTGAATGGTACTGCTAGCATTTGAACAAGAAGTTTGGTAATGAATTCTCCTTTTTTGGATAAAAAGAATTAATGACATTAGCACACACTGTTCATCCAGAAAAGAGATATTGAAGACAATAATTGTTCCTGTTCTTCAGTCCTATTAATTTAAGAGTAATAGCTAAATCACTGTCATCTCATCGTCTAACTCGTAAAAATTGCAAGCTTGCAAATCAGAGAACTCAACTTCAATTTGTCATATGTTGACTTCATCTATATTCAGATGAAGTCAGATTTTGATGACTTTATGCTTGCCATAAGATACAATCTTTAGGCTATGATACCAAATTTTATGCAGGATAAAAGCGGCAGACCTTGACCAGGGATTGCTAAAGATATTGAAGTGCTTAGCCTTAATTGTTAGAAATAGAAATCAGGCTTGGTGATTCAATTAGGGGTTACAAGGATAATTTCGTTTTTTGAAGGCGAGGTATGCAATTAAATGCAGGAATCAAATATGGATGGAGGAAATAAAAATATTCCGAAGAAAGGGGAAGATGAAGTCTAGGCTCTCACTTAGTATTCCCAAGTAATCATACCTAGGAAATCACTCCCTCTCAAACATGCTTGATGGCTGCTGAAATCTTTGTATTGTTCTCTGTATTCAAATTGATTGATTAGTTGTATATTTATCAGAAATAGGTCCTTGAGCTCTGTGAATGGTACATATTCGTTATAAGGAACTTATTCAATGTACGGAGTTTCGAACATTTGCAATGCATGATATTGATATTTAATATTTTTTATCATGTTTTTGTTAGATTTTCTTTTAGATTTAGCATATTTTGTTAGTATGAGTTGGATGGAATCTAGTCTTAGAACTTTAATGATAAAATTGGAGGTGTGATGAAATTAGAGAAGTATTAGTTAGACCCTTGGATTTCAATCAAATTAGGTAATTACATTAGGATTTTATGACTATAGGATAACAATTTGTTACAGCCTTTCTTGCTTATGATGAAAGATTTGAAATTTTTGTTGGATTTCTGATATTGCTAAATGGAGTTGTTTTTGTTGGGCAAAAATGTTTGAGTTTCAGTTCTTATTGGTAAATCCGAAATTTTTGGGGTCTTCGAAATCTGTTGTTTATATGAAAGCATGCATGGGACAGGTGTCGTCCCTCAATTACAAGTCCTAAAGTGAACCAGTTATATCCCTTATTGCTACTGCATACAATATTATATGGCTTATAAATTTCCTAAAGGAATTATAAAGGAACATATGGTGACTCTTAATTAATTTGAAATTTCTGGTATTTAATTTTGTAGACTGTCTTTGAACTACCGAATTCTAATTTTTATCAATTTCTTGTGCAGGTTCATATACTTGTTTATTATTGTAGGAGTGGTTCTCTTTGTCATCTCTTGTTTTGGTTGTATTGGATCTGTAACGCGGAATGGATGCTGCTTGAGTTGCGTATCCTAATTACACATTTCATCCTAGAACTCATCAGAACTAATATTTGTGTGCCTGTGGCTACGTCACAGCCATTTTATGTCATACTGACCTACTGAATCATGCTGTTGTATGAGATGTCATCTTTACCATTTAATTCTCTCTGTCCCTCAAAGAGTGTCTTCCTCTATTCATATATATAAATCAAAATGTGCATGTGCTACAGCAAACTCAGCATAAAAGATATTCCGCAACTAACCAAGATTTTAATTTTAATGTTCATGCATTATTTTTCTCTCTAATACTAAAATATGACAATCTGTGTCAATACGTTAACTCCTAAACTAATCAAAGGGCACTTCTTATGGGATTGAGGGAATTTTTAGTGCATTTTGCATGTATTTGCTTCCTGTTTATTCAGTTTATGATGACTGATTTCCTTAAGCTAACATAGTATTCTGTATTGGTTATTTTGTTGATATTGGTGGAATTGGGGTGTGCAGCTTTCATTTTCTTTGATAAAAGTTGGAAAGAGGTGAGTTTTTCTTTCCCTCTAAAATCCATTTTGTTTTTAATTTATTTTTTGTACTTGAGTCTAAAAGTTAAATATGGTGTATTTTGTGATACAAATTGTTTTTAATTTTGTTCTTCAGGAAATTCCAACTGACAAAACTGGAGTTTTTGACAACATATATGATTTTCTGAAAGATAACTGGAAAATTGTGAAATGGGTTGCTCTTGGAGTAGTTGTTTTGGAGGTAAGCACAAAATAATGCCATTTGCTTTTGTTAGGTTTTGATGTTACTAGAGACACAAGCTTAAAACTAATTAGCATATCTGACTGAGTGATTGCATTTCCTGTTTATAAGTTTCAAATTTTGTGAAGCCAAAAAAGAAAAAGATAAGTAATGAAGAAGAATTTCCAAATCAAATATGTACCTTTCATCATAACTCATTGGCCATGTATCAAAGCATCTTTTCATCTCTGCAATTTCCAATTCTTGTTCAAGTAAAAGCATGGTTTACAACATACTGCAAAAAATACAAAATAATTCATTTTAAGGATGTCAATGAAAACAATTTGTGAAGGGAAAGAAAATGATAAAGAAATAATTGTGAATAGGGAGAAGTGTGAGAATCTAATATGGAATGAAGTTCTTGAAGCTTTCATGGAAGTTACTTCAGAGTCCTAATTTTGCTAGGAAATCATCTTGTAATTGGCTGTGCTCGATTCATTGAATTCTCAATTTTCTTCTTGTAAATTCCTATAAGCATAGTTGACTCCGTAATCAATGAAACTCTTTTGAAAATTCATTTTTTCTTTTGAATATAAATAGTTTGCCTTAGTATTAATGGTCTATCTGTGGAGAAGAAAAACTGAATGTACATTTGTCACAAAATATAATCTTTTTAAAAGCATCACTTATGTTAAGGTGGGTTGGCAAAAGATTTCATGTTCCATGTGAATAGTGATGAAAATACTGTGCTGAGTGAGTACATTTAACTGGGAGAAACTTCCATCTCAAATGAAAACCCGTCCCAATAACTTTGCTCCTTTTACCATTACTTATGTGTATAGCTATGGTAAAAATTTGTATAATTTAGAGCTCACACTATTCAGATTGTTGCATCACCTTACTAAATATTTTACACGGAGAGTTTTAACTTGATTATATGTGATTTATATTTTCAATTATAGATAACATAATTTTGGCCCTTAGATGAGGACATGTTTCACCAAGTCATCGAATCTTTTTTTCAGAATTCACTGTTGAGGAGAAAAGTTGAAAGTATGTTGTCATACATTTATCTAGATAATAATCAAATGGAAGTTTGATAACATTGTTACTTTCTCAGTTGCAAAACACTTTCAGGGGACTCTCTTCTAGTTAAAAAAGGGGTGATTAGTGAACAATCAAGTTGTGAATGGCTCTTAGTGTCATGAGATATGGGACTCAGAAGTTATGCTTGGTAGTATAGACATAGAGTGCTTTTTGCTTCAAAAGAACCATGGTAGTTTTAATATTGCTGGTTGAAACTGAAATCATAGTTCCAGATGCTGCATAATAACTCTGGGAAAATTATCTTTTCTTGTTTATTAATAAAGCATCAATATGCAGAGTTGTGAAAAATTGAGAGAGTAGATGCCTTCTTTGCAGCACAATCTTCTTTAACCTAGAGCGCGTACAAGTTAATTTTAAAAACTGTATCTATTCGATCTCATAATGGAAATAATGTAGATCAACAACCTGATTGGTCTGGATGTTTTTTCGAGCCTAGTTGGATCTTAATCCAAGGAAAATGATCCCTTCTGCTGTCTAACCAAGATTAATTGTTTTGGGCTTGGCTCAAACTTGTGTGATTTTGGGTTTGATTTTGATTGACTTGAGAAAATGGTTCAATTAGTTATATTGTTCTTGTATAATATGGCTAGTAGCATGAAGTGGGGAGATGGTGTGACTAAATACCTAATTTGTTTCATGCATAATTGTTAAGGCAATTTGGTTACCTAATGGAAATGAAAAAAATCAGTTATTAATTTCAATGGCCTTTGGTGAATTATGGAAACATATACGACTCCTTGCAGCGTTTGCTTAACTCAGCAACATATGGTAATTGCTAACTTGAGACTCTGTATTTTGAATCTGTGATTTTGGTCCACTCCAAACTTTGAACCACTAATCAAAGAATTGCTTCATTCTTTTGCTCAAATAAATCATTTACAATGAATCAACATGCAATTGCAGGCTCTACTATTTGTGTTATCCCTGATAGTTAGGGCAGCAAACAAGCCAGCAGATTATGATAGTGATGATGAGGTTATTACCCCGACACAACAGATCCGGCAGCCCTTGATCAACAGGCCACCAGGTCCAGCAACAGGTGTACCTGTTACTGGCACCCTTGATCAGCGTCCTAGCAGAAATGATGCTTGGAGTATACGGATGAGGGAAAAGGTATGGAATGTTCTGAGCCAACTTCTTTAATTTTGGAGCAACTGTGTATGATGGTCTTACATGTTTCTACAAGTTAATTTTGTCAAAACATACAAAGTTTTACATCACTGTTTTACAAAGTTGTACATGATAAGTGAATTTTCATGAGCTCAGCTTTGTGACATTTGATTAATATTATAATAACCCCAGCTATATGTGAATGATTTCTGTGAAAATATTTGAACTCTGGTATTCGTGACTAATGTTCATTTTCCCCTGGCAGTTTATGAAATTTATTTTATTATGTGAATTGATTTTTGTTAACGATCCTCTGTTTGCTTTTATTTTTGCATATCCCCTCATTCACAATTATTCTGGCATTGAAATGGAAATTTATATTTTGTTTATTTTTTTAGATTACCTCCAGTATCGATTTGATCTTGGTCTGTATTCTATTGCTTTAGTTCTAAATTGTACAAGCACAACATTAAACGACACCATTTTTGCATCTTGCTCGAGTGTAGTCGGTCAAATTCTGGAATTGCACAAATGAGAGTATTTTCTCAAGCAATTATTTTGTGCATTGTCAGATAGAGCATATATTTGATTACTTAATGATAGTGGCATTTGTTATTCATTTTTATTATCCTGAATTGCGGAGTTTTGGCTTTGCACCAACTGCAAACAGACAATTTGAAAGATAACTTTTGAACTTTTTTCAACACAACATATTACGCAAATAGGCAATTTGATTGCAGCTTTTTTGTTTTTTAGGCATTTAGTTCCTAATTCCTCTGCTTACTTTTACTGCATGAAAACCAGTATGGACTTGATACTTCTGAGTTCTCGTACAACCCATCCGAGTCACACAGGTTCCAGCAAGTAGCGGCACAGCCTGCAGAAGAAAGGAGCCGATGCACAATCATGTGATGGCTGTGGGTCGTTCAGGATTGGTTTCTAACTTTGTATGGACCGATTCCTCTGTACAAGGGTGTGAGAGTTTTGTTGTTTGCGTACAATAGACAATTGTTCAGGAGTTTAAATAGCCACTCTTTTCTTTGTTATATTCTAAAAAACAACCTTTCTGTATGCTTGCCATTGATATTCAAAAGAATTGCCATGTTTTGTATTTTATTTTGTGTTTTCTTCTTTTTCTGATAATTAATTAATCCCTCTCCCTACATATTCTTTTTAAGCTATTGCATATATGCGTATGCTATTTATCTGTATAAGAGTAAGCCGCAATATCTTTGTATTAGCATCTTCTTTTTATCCATTCTTTAAAGGGTAGATTACTCAAATTATTTAAAAAAAAAAAAAAAAAAGTACTAGAAGAGCAACAAAACTATATTAACACAATCTAGGATAGGCTACTCCACGTAAATCATGAATTAGAAAATTAGCAATTTCTTATGACTGATATTCAAAATAATGAGTGCTAATAGTCAATCTTGATTCAAAATGAGCAAATCAATCAGCATAGAAATTAACTTCTCTTTAGGTATGCTTAACACTCCAGAAATTGGATTTAGTTAGTACTTTAGTCAGTATTATTTTAAAATTAATATTTTTAATCCTTAAAATTTATTATTGACTAACACTTTAATTTTTATTTATAAAAGTATAAATTTTCTTTACATTTTAGTTCTTGTCATGTTAATTAAATGTTTATTTTTGGGGGTGCTATAATAATTTATTCATTCTTAAACTATAAATTTTTTTGGTGGTAGTGTTTGGTAAAATAAAAAAAAATTATGGAAAGTAAAAAATTGAATTTTAAAAACTACTTAATTCGAATGTACTATTAAGCATTGAATAATACTAGAATATTAAAAATAAGTAAATTTGACAGTTAAAATTTTTAATTTGTAAATTTGTCTAAGTGAATAATTTGCGTTCAAAATAAAATTTATGTTAAAAACTTTTTATTAATAAGTATCACATAATTAAAAGTACTGAAAATTTTAATAACAAGTGTAAATTGTATTATGCAGAAAAATGAATCATGAAGCAGGGCTTCAACATTTTGGCCATATTTAAATTGAGTAAATATGAAATTATGAAAATTCAAAAGATTAGAAATCTGAATTTTTAATTCCATCCATTTTTATTCACCTTATCTTGTTTGACATGAGAATTAGATCCATAAATTTAAAAAGTATTTTTTAGATGGAAGACGATATAAATACCCTCCAAATTATTTCTAGCATTTTTCTTCCTTATTTTATTACTTAATTTGATTTTCCTATCCTTATTATTTTTAAAAAGTTAATAAATCTTTAATTTTTTTTTTAAAATATAAATACAAAATGCTTGCCTTTTATTATCTCTAAAAAAAAAAAATCTCACTCAAAAGAAAATAAATTCACCTATTTGATAAAGGAGTTAATTATTATTTTCTCTTATAAAATTATCTAATATATTAAGTTTTTCTTAATTTTTTTAAAAATATACTAACTATCTCTGATAATTGTTTTGTTATACTAGTATTCCCTCACTATCTAATTTTATTGTTAGTCAATCATAAAATAGTTAATAAAGATAGTAAAAAGATAGAAATGCACTTATCTTTTATTTTTAATTAATTATATTCTATTTTTTACTTTAAAAAAAATATTTTTTAGAGTTAAAAATTTATTTTCATATTTTTTTGATAAATTTAAAAATAAAAAATAATAAAAAATATTTTTTATTTGTTATTTTTAAAAAATAATTTTAGAAGAAATTAAATTATTTCTTCTTAAATTTTTTAATACAAATAAAAAATTCATTTTCATATTTTTGAAAAATTTGAAAATAAAAAGTAAAAATATTTTTAAAAAAGTATTTTTATTTTTTATTTTTAAAAAATAAAATAAAAAATATTATTATTTATTTTTATTTTCAAATTTGTAAAAAAATATGAAAATATATTTTTTAACCTTAAAAATATTTTTTAAATCAAAAAATGTAATTAATTAAAAATAAAGGGTAAGAGTATTTCTGTTTTTTACTGTTCTTGTTAATCATTTTATAATTGACTAACGCAAAATTAAATGAAAAAGCCTAGTAGTATATCGTAACAATTATCAGGGAGAAATTAATATAATTTTGAAATAAAAATGACTTAATGTATTAGATATTTTATTAAGAAAAAATAGTAATTAAACCATATTTTAAATACACTATTATTATATATAGAGTTGCAACAGATGTTGAATCACTTGAAAATACAATATTTAGGATTATACAATAATGCTCAATCACTTGTGTTGAATTTTAATTTTAAAGAATTTTAAAAAATATGACAAGTTATTATTAACAATGAAAAAAATTGCTATATACAATTAAAAAATATGAATTCGATCTGAAAAATAGATTCTCTATTTTTTATTTTATTTTCTAATATTAGATATGACATTTAGAAATTTTGTAGCTTTATTATAGATGGTTCATAAATAATTTATATTTGAAGTTGTTATTAATTTAATATTTAAAAAATATTATAAATATATTAAAATTTTAATTATTTTTTATAGTTTTGAATACTTAATTGTATGGTGTTTGAGTTGAAATTTTTGATATGATTGATTGTAAGGAAAAATATTTTTTAGCAATGGAAAAATATTGATTGATTAGATTAATAAATAAAAAAAATTATCAGTAATGAAGAATTTGATAATTATTTTGAAGTTACAATCAATTATTTTTTAGCAAATCTAAGAAAAAAAGAAAAAAATAGGTAATAATAATATTAGCGGGAGTGATAATTTATAAAATTCTTTTATTTTTAGCCTTAAAGTTTTTATATTATAATTTTGTTTTTGCAATTTACAAAAGAAAAGAATAAAGGTGTATTAACTTTTTAAAAATAAAAATATAAAATAGACAACTTTAGTTATAAAATAAAGAAAAAGATTACAAAGATTATTTAAAAACGTAATATCCTAAAAGACTATATGAATACAAGTGTATCATATCAAATTAAGTTAATCAAGAAGTAAAATGGATCAAAATATTTTAAAAAGTATAAAAAGATTATTCAATAATAATTTTACTCGAAAAATTATAAGAATATTAATAAGCAACATTATCAGTAATTGATTTTTATAATATTTTTTAAATTTTTTTTATTAGAATTGATTAAGTATACTCTAAGTTGGGATTTTAAACTATCAAGAAAAAATAATTTGAGAATCAATATGAAATCAAATAGATAAATGAATAGTGAAAAAAAATGAAATGATAAGAAAATGTTGTATTAGAGAATTTTTCGATTTTTTATTTTTAATTAATTTTCAACAATTTTTTTGACTAATTCTCTTTTACATGACTTAAATTAGATGGATTATGAGTTAATTAAAAATAAATTGAAGTAAATATGTGTAACACCCCAAATTTTTCGGTATTTATAAATAAAATCCTATAATTAATATAGTTGACTATATAGTTTTTAATTAAACAATTAGACGTAAAATAACAATCTAATATCCAAAATAAACAGTTAAAGGTAAAATAACAATTTAGTACTTGAATTTTAAATTTTATACTTAAAACACCTAATTTAACATAGAATTTTACCAAATTAATTTTAAAACTTAAAATTTACATGATAAATCAATTATGGAAATTAATAGTATCTAAAATGAGTTTTGGGACTAAAGTGTAAATATTAAAATTTTTGAGGCAAGTTTGCAAATGATGAAAGTTGAGGGGCTAAATAATAAATATAAAAAATTCATAAATATCCAAATATTCTAGAGAATTCCATTTTTGGCTTACAATTTTCCTTCTTCTTCCACTTAGTGGCCGAACCACTTTAGCTTCTATTCCCCCTCTATTTCTTCTTCTTTCTTCCAAAATTTCTCCATCCAAATTTCATCCAACCTAAACCCAATTAATTTTATTCCTTAAATTAAGCCTAAACACCTAATAACTATAAGAATTATCACTAAAAACCTAAAGAAAAATCAAAATTATCAAAGGTAGCAAAGTTGAAAAATTGAAGAAATTTGAGGTAAATAATCTAAACTTGTTTCTTTTTCTTTAAATATGATTAATATGATAGTATTAGATGATTATTTAAGTAAACAGAAGAATATATTAGGCTATAGATTGATTTGAGCTTGATTTAGTGTTTATGCCAAAATCTAAAATTTGATATGAAAGTATTTATGTAATATCTGCCATTTTTGTAGTGTTTTTATTAATTTTGTATGTTTGGAGAATTAATTAATTTCAAATGTGAATGTTGAGAATTTCAGAAATTTTGATCTTTTCAGTTGCAGGATTTTGTGGGATTAATTGCATGATCTTAAAGACATAATTTGATAAAGTGTAAAACATGAAAGTTGTGAGTTTATGTCTTAAATGTAATTTTGTAAAATGGTTTGGCAAAATTCTATGTTAGTGATAAGTTATGTCTATTTGAGCAAAGCTGGTCTGGTTGAGTGTTTCTGCAGGAAGTCACTATATGTTTGAATTTACTGGGAATGACTGAGATAGATTTAGCCAAAGGTGTAAACATGAAAAATGTTTCTTTGTGTGTTTGATAATGGCTGTACAATTTCAGAATTTTTGGATAAGTATATCTCAGTGGAGAGTGGATTTTCTCAGCACTGTTCGGAGGGATTCTGAGGCAGTAAGTCTGGGTGACTTTTGGAGAGTCACCATGGTCTGTGTGTTAGTCTTTATGATTTGAAATTTTGATGTGTTGTGCCCCTGCATGTTAATTTTAAGTGGCAGAAAGAATTAGTAAGTTTGGATAATTATAGCTCATTTGCGAGCTGGTTAAGTGTAAGTGGGTCAGGAAAGGTTTTAACTTAGCAGAATTTTAGTGTGGTGAGCCGGCAAAATGTGAAGTGGCATTTTGCGAGCTGGCAATGCGAAGTGGCGAAGTGAGATTTCTGAGGTGGCAATTGATGAAGAGGCATATGCGAGGTGGCATGTGCAAAGAGGATTTGGAGAAGAGGTTTAGCGAAGATGATTTGGTGAAGAGGTTTGGTGAAGAGGATTTGGCGAAGAGGATTGGCGAAAAGGTTTGGCAAAGAGGATTAGCAAAGAGGATTTGGCGAAGAGGTTTGGTGAAGAGGATTTGGCGAAGAGGTTAGGCGAAGAGGAAAGGTGAGGTGGCGTTAAGCGAAGAGTTGAAGAAGCGAAGAGGCGAAGTGCCAGTTCCCGAAGAGGTGAAGTAGCTTATGAGAGGAAGAGTCCGCGAGGAGAGTCTGGCGAGGCAGCATATGCGAGGTGACATATGCGAGCTAGAATAGCGAAGTGGCATTTTCGGAACAAGTTTGGCGAGCTGGAAGTGTGAGCTGGGAAATGCGAAGTGGGAATGGCGAGCTGGCTTAGGCGAGTTGGTAAGCGTGTTTTTCTGGGCAGTGGTCTATTTAAACCCAGTAACCCCAGTAGCATTCACGCTATTTTCTTTTCTTTCTTTCTTCGTTTATATTCAGTCTTTTCTCAGAGTTAGCCTCATTTTATTTTCTAAGGCATTAATACTCAAATTAATGCATTAGACTTCTAGATTATTCTGTATTAAGGCAGAAATCATCAGATTTGAGTAGGAAATCACAAGAATTTCAGTTTGAAGGAAATAAGGTAAATTTTCTTCTTAAGTCATTTTCTTTAGATTTATTTAAGTCTATGGGTTAGAATAATTAATAGTGGGTATATAGAATTTATTGCAAGTGATATAAAGTCATTAATGGTAATTAATGTGAGAGAAATCAGAATGTTGAAGCTGTCATGAATAGTAATATGAACAGTAACTCCGAAATTAAATGCAGATTTTCTTAAAGAGATAAATAAAATTTATTATTGGGAATTAAGAATAGAGACTCTAAGATAATTGATTATTAGGAAATCATGATAAATATTATTGATTTGGAGAAAACCCTAATTTTGTATATTTGGAAAAATTTCTTAGGAGGAGGAAATCACATTAATTGAAGAGTTAGAGTTGGAATTTGCTAAAGAAATTTTCAAGAGAAATTGTGTTAAGGTAAGTATGAACATCTTATTTGATTATCGTTCTTTGAACTTAATATGACCAAGTATTTTCATATTTGTTTACCCATTTGTACATACATATATTTGTATAATGTGAATGACTTGATCAATTTTCTTGGATCAAGTTCATATACTTCTTGTTGTAAACCCGATTTGAATGTTGATAAATAATGATGGTCTTGCGACCAATATGCTTCTTATGAGATTGAAACCTCATGAACCATGGATAGAACGCTCTTCCCAAAGAGAGTAAATTCCTTGGTCCATTGTGCACTTTGGGAGCCCAGCTGATAGGTTTTTTATCAGTGTTCCACCTAGAGGGGGCCATGAGCTCTAGGTACATGCCTGGCCAAGCATGTGCGCACGTTAAGGTAGCAAGGATACTGATACATATGTTATGACATGAGATTAGTTCTATCAGATGAGATTTGATAATGCCATTCCTTGTGGGTATTTTTTCTTCTAGATATGAACCATGATTTGATTTATGACATGATTTGATATAGCCAAATTATTATGAGTACCATGTTTCCTTCAAGTAAAGCTTATGATACTTTCATGCCTATATGTATAAATATTTGTTCATGACCATGATACGATGTTCAGATTTTTGATTAATAATGTTCATATCTTACTGAATTGAAGGCTCACTCCTCTTCTGTGGATTTCAGGTGATAACATAGCTCGTGAGGGAGCTAATAGAGAGGATCGGGCTTCTTGACTTGTTTATCCCAAGAAGCTTCCATTGTAATTCTTTTGACATGTGATTATGTAAAATTATTAAATGGTATTACAACTCAATATGTATTGGAGTATACTCTAGAGCTCCATAGTCAGTCATTTGAGGATACTAGTATATTTTGATGTATGATTGTTACCTTTTGGGTACTCTTATTCTTTGGTGATGTGAGATGCATCTTTTGATCATTAAGGAATAAGAGAAAGCTATGATATGATAATAGTAAAGATTTGATGGATGCTTAACTGAATTTATAGAAATGATTAATGTATGATAATTTATGATGTTGTAAAAAAAGAAATATAATTGTATATGAGATTCATGATATGTAAGTTCTATGGGTTTATGGTGGCCTTAAGCCTACCCTTGCCCTAGGACCGTCGCACTATTGGAGTTGGGGTGTGACGGTTTAATTCAAACTAAGTTTTAAATTATGATTTTTCATATTAAAATTAGTCTAAAATATGCTAAATTTATATTGTAGAAACAAGAAATCAAAAGAAGAATGATGATGATGGTAATGAAGGACAAGTTGCCATTAGGTGAATTTTGAAGTTTTTAAGGTGTTTTTGCTTCAAATAGAAATTAAAGTGAGTTATAAATACAATATTATACCCATTTGAATCCTTGGTTGGAACCTAAAATCCCTCCCCCAATTTCCCATGTCATGGCCAAATGTCCCTTATTGATTTCCCTTTGGAGTTTTGTCAAATCCTTGCTTAATTTTATCTTGTTTCATATGCTATTTGAATAATCTTGATACTTGAAATTACTATTTGTGTTGAATTGTAATTGATTGATCAAATTGGTTTATAAAAATTAACCTAAATCCTTGTTAATTTACTTGAAAACTTATGCCTACAAAATGGTTTTTAAAATGTCCCAATGAAACCAAAATATAATCCACCAAGTATTTGATCTATAAATTTTTATTATTTGGCATATGAGTTTCAAAGAAACTTAAACCTAATTTAATCCATGACCTTTGATTTCATTTCATATGAAAATTCACATTTGGTAATATATTTATTTGATATTGTTAGCTTTTAATGTGACTTAAATTGTCCAATGGAAATGTTGATTTATTTGTTATAATTTTCTTATCTTATTGTCACCCTATATGAGCCTAATAATATTTTGATTCTCATTATACATTATACCTAATAACATGATAGAACTACCTTCCGATAGAGTAGTGGGTGAAAACTATCGGCGATGTGCACATTGAATAAATTTTTAACCCTAGCTATGAAGGAATAAATCCTAACCATAAGATTTGATCAACCTTATATCATTACACAAGTTAAGCTACTATAAATGTAACTAATGAGTTATACGAGCACGAGACCTATATCTGTTATGTTTTATTTTCCTTTATTTTACCTATTCATTAATTTATGTGACCTAAATTTCCTTTATTACTTTTGTAGTGCTACTTGTTACCTTTAATATGAGCATTTAGTGGATTATTTGTTACTTATCTAACATTTATGCATAATAATATGTTTATATCTCACTGAGTTGTAAAACTCATTTCTTTAGAGGTTTAAAATTTTTCAAGTCAGGAGTAATCAGAAATGGTTCCTGAGACTTTTTTCTTCTATAGAGGAACCACGTTTCTTTTATCATGTAATTAATCTATACTTCATTACTTTTATGATCCTTAGTAGCTTCATGATTAAACTAAATTTAGTAGTAGTTTATATGTATAGTATGTAATTAAATAATGTAAATTAATGAGTTAACAACTTTTAAAATTTATAATTAAATGTTTGATGATGGGTTGAGATAAGATGAAATTGTGTTGAATTTGATTTGAGAGAATTGGTGGTTGATGAGTTCATAGTAGATGTTCTATGGGTGTTGATAGTGTAGACGGGTTCCACACTCTAGGACCATCATGTTTTATTTTTGAGATGTGATAATATGTGTAACACCCCAAGAAAAATTAATTAGACTTAAGTAAATTAAATTATTGAAGAGTAATAAATAAACAATAATAGTAGTTGAAATTCTAAAAGAAAATTTTTGCGAAGTAATACAATGAGCTATTATTGGGAATGTGCCTATTTATGAAATTGTATAACAGTAAAGCAAGACCTAAATAGACCTAGGTAAATTGAACTAATAGTAATTAAGTGAATTGGAGAATCCAATGGAAGTAAACAAAGTAATGGAATTAAGGAAAATTAGAAATAGAAGTAAAAGGCTTAAGAACAAGAAATTGTGGAGATAGAAATGAATTACTAAATTGTGCAATTGTGAGTCATTAATAGAATAATTGATATTAAGAAAAAATAATTAAAAATTGATTAGAAAGAAATAAGGATGAAATTGCAAAGAACTAGAAAGAATAAGAAAAAAAATAAATTTTACACTTTAATGGAATTTGAGACCCACCAAGCCATCAACTTTGTCATATTTTTCACATGCTTTAAATTAAAATAAAAGTCTTTATTTGTCACAATATGGGTCGGCCATAGTATAAAATTTAGCCAAGTAAATTTATTAATTTATACTTTATTATTTTAAAAGTGATTATTAAGAGTTGACACTTGTCAAATTTGTAAAGAATTAAAATTTTCTATCATTTTCTCTATCATTTTTTTTAATGAATTATTAAGTTAATAAAAAGTCAAAACAATTATCATATTTTTCCCTTGTAAATTTCGGCCACATGACCAATGAAATTACTAAAATTTATTTGTTTTAATTATTAATTTTTATCTTGATAAAATAGTGAGACACATGTCAATTTATAAGGAGCTTTTCATTACCTCTAGAATTATTTTCATCTTTTCATTAAATAAATTATACTAATATAATAAAAATAAAATTTATCCTAATAACCATTCGTGAGCCGGCCATAAGGAGTTAATTCAAGTCAAAATATATTTTTCATTTGTTATTTAGCCAACTAAAAAGGAGCACATGCCAATTTAAAGAGATTTCTCACTTGTTCTAGATTTTTTCTTCAATTTCTTTTTCCATTAAATATTAATACATCTAATTTAAAATTCTTATTAAGTACTAATTTTAGATTCTTATTAAGCATATATATATATATATAAGTAATTGTAAAATACTTATAAGTATTGAAAATTAAAATCCCAACTTCCCCTTGTAAAACCATAACCTCCTCTCCATCATCTCCAACTTTCCTTTATCTTTCCTTTATCTTTCCTTTAACAAAACTCTTCCTTCAAACATGATCATAGTAGAATTTTCTCCATAAGAGACTTTAGTCAAGTTGTGGTAAGGATAAATAAGGTGACTTGGAAGTGTAGAGAAAGTGAAATTTAGAGTGGAAGTGAAGAAGAGAAATAAAGGTGACCAAGGAAAGGAAAGGAATTTTGATAAAGGTAAAATCTGATTTTTGATGTTTTATTTAATTTGATCATATACATGCGTTAGATAATTGTTAAACTTGAAGATTTATAATAGACATGTGACTATATATAAATATGGAAATTTGAATGATAGTTTTAGAGTTTATATGTTAAAAGCTTAGTAGTTAAAATAAGAGTTGTTAAGTGAAACTTTAAAATTCGGAATCTATGTTTAGGTAGTAAGTTGAGTCAATTATTCCGTAATCTTAATGACAGATTTTGATTAAGTAAAAAACATATAAATTGTAAGTTTATATTTCCTTTAAATTTCTGTAAAGGGGTTTAGTTAAATTCAAAGTGAATTGAGAGATATTAGGAAATAAGTGCAACTAACCCAGACTGACAAATATGCAGAAAGGCTACTGTATTTTGAAAATTTGAGGATCTTAAGGTCAGATTCAGGAAAAACTTAAAGCATAAAATTTTTTTCTTTATATCTTAGCTAAAAATTAGTGAAAACATATTGGAAATTGGAGACCTACACGTTAAGTTACAATTGAAATAGTAGAGATTACTCGGATATGAGTTGTAGGGTAGATTGCTAGATGCAGGACATAATTAGAAATTTTACTTTAAATTGTGTAGAGCTTAGAAAAATATAATTTTTAGATATGTTAGAATTTCAGATGTCTAGTTTAATTAGAAAAAAAAATTGAAGTATTTGGAAAAGAACACAGGCTGATAGTGTAGGTTTTCTTAAGAACTAAGCTTAGGATTTGAGAATTTTAAGGATTTTCTTCAATCTAAATTTCATTGATGTAATTTTATGTTAATTAGTATCTAAATTGAGTTTAATTGAATATGTAGTATCCAAGTAATATTGAAAAGTGAAAGGGAGACAAAATGTGCAGTGGAATGGAACTAATACGCTAAATAATTTAAATGAGAGGTTTAAAAGGCTAAAGTGAGTTATAAATATATGATTATGTATGATTTTGTATTCCATGTACTTTGTTGAAATTATCAAACCCAACTGACTCTAATAAATGAACCATTGATTGCTACTATTTATTGAATTGTTATGTGAATTGAACCTATAGATAATAGATTCTATTGTTGAAAATGAACCCCAATTGTGCATTGAACTTATATGATTTTTTTTATATGTGAACCCATTTTGCCTCCTTTGCAATGCATTGACAGAGAAACCCTTTCAATGGGGGTAGGGATTAAGATAACATCGATATTATGCATAATGATATCAATAGACCCCAGCTAAGAGGGTTTTCTAAGCCATATAGTCTGATTAACTGTATGAGTGGAAGCATGCTATTAGATTGTAGCATATGTTTATTATTATTGTTACAGTAAACATGTAGCCTGAATTTTCTGTCATGCAGTTGTTCTGATGTGACATTATAGTGATCTTTGATATATCAACTAATGAAACTATTGATATACTAATTGTAATACCCTATATATGCATATCATGTTTTTTGTGAAATAAGTTCTTAGTATGTGGATTAAAATTATCGAAATGACTAATGATAATTTTGAAAACTCAGTTAGAGCGAAAACAAGAAATTTTTTTGGAAATTGTCGATACCAATATCGCTGCTATAAAAATAGCAGTACGGTCGACGAATGAATTTTTTATTTTGGCAAGAGGGTAAATGATCATGTATATGCATGTGTAAATACAATAAAAAGAAAGAGGTAAAAATGTTTAAGAACACCGATAAAGTAAGCGATGGCAAAACCATAAATAAAGGGAATTTTAGGGGCATAGTGGAATTTCGACAGTCTAAGTTTCAAAACGGCTCTAAAACTATTTTTATTAAATAGTATTAATAAAAATAAGATGTTTGAATATTCACTTTAAATTCTAATTCCCGACGGAATTGCCAGAATAAATTACCGAGCAAAAATATATCAAAAGCAAATTAAGGAAAGTTGGAGGACCAAAAGTGAAATTTATTATTTTTGTCTTACTATATAAGTAAGACTTAGAAAATATTTTGCCCATTTTTGCTTGTTCTTCACTATAGCTTTCCTCCTTCTTTTCCAATTGGATTTTTCTTTCAATTTGTGAAGAAAAAGTGTTAGAAATTATAAACAAACACCATATAATCCATTATCCATCAAATTGAACCGTAGAAAATCAAGGAATTTCAAGAACACAGGCTTTGGGAATTTCGGCCAAATCAAGGATTTGAGGTAATTTGTTGTTTTGTTGGATTTTATGATTTAATTAGGTTAATTAGATGTTGGTAGGATTGGGTAAATGGTTTAATTGCATCAATTGATGCATTAAGTAATTTTGCCCAATTTCCAAACCCTAAAGTGAAGTTGTGTAAAATGATTTTGAGTAAATGAATTAGAATGTATAAATTGAGTATAGAATAAGTCAATTGGATGTTTATTGATGTTTATATTATTGTAGAAAATTCGGTTGGAGAAAGTTGTTGATTTTGCCTATTGTGAGGAATTAAGGAATTGGGTGGCAAGGCAATTTTACTAGGTGATTTGGAGTACTAGGTGAGTCTTTTATGCATTATTTGTCATGCCTAAATTGTTAAAATGTCAATTGGAATCCATATGTGAAAAACCCTTTTTTGCTAAACCCTAATTGTGGCATTTGACTTGATTTTTGTGCTTGGTTTTTGGACTTGTTTTCCATGCCAAATTGATATTCTTGATGAAGATTATTGAGTTATTTTTGTTGCCTATCGAATTGCTTCCATGTGTATGTTTATTGATAATTGGGGCAATGCCAATGTTACACCAAAACCATGCCGAAAAATCCGTAGGCCAATCATTTGAATGCCACCGTCCCCAGCGACAATGGCATGCCAATTGCGTCAACTTTTTGGCTGAAAATGACCAATTTATGTTTGTTCCCATTATTGGTTGTTAGACCTTTGGTCATCCTTTAATCAATTATTATTGATGTCTTATTGACTTTATGCTCATTAAATTGATCACTAATGAGTTATTGATACTTGCCGATGCCATTATTTGAAATAGTATCTATTGATGTGTTTATTGCTTCTATTGACTCCGAGGTGATTTGACAGAGCTGCCGTTCTGACAGGGTAGTGAGTTCATGCTATCGGCTTTGTGCATATTGTATTGATTGATACCCTGTACTCGGAAGGGATATCCTAGTTATAAGACCCGTACAGTCTTATGTTTATTTATATATATATATATTGATTTGTGCTTGGCACATTTCTATGCGTTTCATGGCTTTATATCTGTCATTTCCATCTTATCTATGTGATATTGATTCTATCAATGTGATTATTTACTTACAGTCATATTCTATACTTGATTCTGTAATTACAGAGTTTCTGAGCAGATTGATCCATTTATTTCATCTGCTTATTGATTATTGGTATTCCATACCTATTTTATTGGTCGATGCATATTAGATTCACTGAGTATCATACATACTCACTCTCTCACTGTTTACCCTCTCAGGTGCAAAGTAGGAGGCAGATATCCCAGCTTTTGACTCTCTATGGATTCTGCAGACCTTGTGTCAGTGTAATATTATGAACACTGTATTATTTTATATGTTCATATCCTAGCTGCTCCATGGGTTTTGTACGGTATAGTTAGTGTATGAACATGTATGTATGGATATTATAGTATAAATGTATAAGATATGAAAGTTACAAAATGAATGTCAGAGTGACAGAATGAATAGTGTTTATGTGAGTAAATGGTTATATATATTGTTATATGATTGATGATAGATATATATATATATATATGTGTTTCCGCTGCGATATTGTGATTGCATTGATGAGAGTGATGGGTTCTATGGGTGTCGATCACCTAGACATCTCCCGCACCCTAGGACCGTCGTGATCCAGGAACGGGTCGTGACACTTGTTAGAGTTATTCTTTGTATTCTCTTCCAATTTTCATCAAAATAAGCATAATGGGCTTTCTTGATCAATAATGGGTGTGATGATTGTCTCTATAACTTTTTCCCAATTGCTAATATTCTTCCTGTAATGGTGGTTACTGTATGTAATGGGCATTCTTGCATAATAATAGACATTACATTTTGTAACAGGCATTACGAAAGCCTTTATGTCTTTTCTGTCCAATCTCATCAGTAGTTCATAATGATCATTATGATATTGTAATGGTCGTTACTTGTCTCTACACAAAGTAACATAGACATAAGCATTTTGCATTTTTGTACTTTTAAGTACACTTAAGTTAGTAGCCAAAGTAATCATTGTAATGTATAAAGATAACTTTGAACAATCAAAGGATCAAGTAATTTCAATACGAAGGATATTCAATATAACACAATAAATTTATTCCAAGATTTAAAGATATTCAACACAATATAAAGGATATTTAAGAGTTTGAGATTCATCATCAAAATCATCAAAGGGCCAATAATCTCCTCCTTTTTTATGATGACAAAACTCAATAAATCATGTCATAAAAAAAGTTTAAGAGGCATAAACTCTCCTTTAAACTATGCTTACAATTCAACACATCCATTCAATATATCAATCAAAATAGCAATAAAGACATTAACTTGCCAACTATAATCATAAATTCTTTTACAAGCATTTCAATAACAATATTCATATCATTCAATTCATACACTTGAAAATATTGATATTTTAATATCATTCAAAAACCTTATTCAAAGTATTTATCTTTGGATGCTACACTTCCAAACAAACATATATCAACTTATAACATTTAGCATTTCAATGATAAATTCAATGTGTACCTGCAAGTTAGTTGAACAACAATATTAATATTTCTCCCCCTGTTTATCATCAATCCAAAAGGGAGTAAATGAATCATGACGATAGCCTTAAAATAAGAAATTACCAATAGATAAGAACAACCACACACATATATATAAGAGCAAATATTATCCACAATATAAGCAAAATAATAGATAATGGGTAGTTGCATGCATAATGGCCAAAACAAAATAATAATGTGCCATAATGTACTAGGAGCATGCAATCAAAATGAATTAAAGTAATTAAAACTCAAAGGAAATTGTTCTTGGTTGAGAACAGAATTTAAGAAGTAGGAGGTTGAGATGAGTGTTCAAGAGTAGTAAGAGGAGGCATAACATTTGAGGCGTCAAAGCCTAATATCATATCCACACGTAAGGAGTTAATAAATTCTTTAAGATTGGGGTGGGAGTTCTCAAGAGTTGTTAAGTGTTGGTTGTCTTTGCCTACTTCATCCATAATAGTATGCTCTATAGAATCCAAACGAGAGTTTGTCTTCCGAACTTCTTCAAGAATTTGATTAAGAATATGAGCTGTGGAAATAGGTACTTGCATGCCAGTTACAACAATTTTGCTTTTCTTCTATGGATGATTATCAAATAGGACATTAATTTCTTCATCTGAATCAGGCATTTCCTACTCTTCTTCCTCTTCATCACTGTCAATTCACACAAGATTCTCCCCTCTTCTTAGCAATACCCATATCACGAAATGTAGAGGTGTCCAGAAAATCTCTTGGTGTGATTTTAACTTCATATTTTGCCTTGTGATAGATATCAAAGTGAATAAAAATATAGGTAACATGTATAACCATGAGGAGTTTGCCTTTGTTTTTTTTTGCCATCTCCCTGAATGCATCGACAAACCAACGTGCATAATCAAATGGTTCACCTACCATCAAACAATGAAGAGCAAAAAGTTCCTTCTTACTGACATTCCTATTGCTATCTCCTTTCGCAAATATAGAGTAAGTAAGAAATCTATGAAAGATGCGAAGGGACATATCATGAATCTTAGATGCTTTAGCAAATTTGGGGTCATACTCAGGAATTTCAGTCAATTCTTCCTAAAATGGATTAGAATGCCAGCTTTTAGGAATATTTTGTTTCCCCTTGATTTTGAAAATACTTCCCAAATCCTTTGTCTTCAACAACCTTTTATTTTTACCAAGCGTAAATTTCATTTCAAAAATAGCAGATACTCCAAAAGTGGTGAAAATTCATAGACAAATTCTAGATGCATATAACCATAAGTAAAAGCAAAATAATCATTATCAAAGAAGTTTATACAATGTAGTAATCATTATCAAAGAAGTTTATACAATGTTGTCTTACTCTTTCATGCAATCCTAAATCTTTTAAAGCATTAAAATCAAGAAATCTTCCTCCTACAAGATTACCTCTTTTTCCTAGTGTCATAAAGTGATCCTCAAAGTCTAGAGTAGAAAAATTCAATCCAAAGGTGTGCTTTACGGGTTCTAATCTCGCTTGTGAAGATGACCCAATATCAATGCTTTGTCCTCCTCTTCTCTTTAGATTTTAGTTTTTGGAATGATTAGAAGATGGATAATACATAAAAACAAGTTTAGAATGTATAGGGAGAGTGTAACTGGTGTTATGATGGTTAACAAGTGAGATTGATTTGAAAGGGAATGAGAGAACTTTTAAAAATAAGCAGTTTTGCGAGAATGAAACTGACAGTGCCCTTTTATAATCCTGCATCATAACGGTCGTTATGGGAGTAACAGTTGCTATGCCTGGGGTTATAATGGGTGTTACCAAGTGTAACGGGTATTACTTTAGTTTCTATCTGATTTATGAATAACAGGCGTTAAGTGCAAGTAATGGGCATTACACCTAGTTAAGACAAAAGGCTGGGGGAATTTTGAGCATTTAACTACTTTTAACTCAAATGCATGTTCATAATCTTTCATGATGACAATATTTGATGTATAATGATACCATAATGATATAGCACATATAATGCACATCAAATATATCTCAAATATCTCAAAATGCAATAATTCAGCAAAGCTTCATATAAAATGCATATAATCATACAAATCATCAAGTCATATAACAATCAATCATTTTCACTATAAAAGGTATAGAATTCATACATGAGAGGTATCAATCATACATAGTTCCCTTTTTATGAAATAAAAAGCCTCTTTATCCAAGGGTTTGGTGAAGATATCCACCAATTGTTTCTTTGTTTCCACGAACTCAATGTTAATGTGACATTTGCAAATATGATCCCTAAGAAAATGATGTCTAATGTCTACATGCTTAATGTGTGAGTGGTGAACTGAATTTTTGGAAAAATTAATGGCACTTGTATTGTCACACTTTATAGGTATGCAATTTAAAATATGTCCAAAATCTTTTAGTTATGTTTTCATCCAAAGAAGTTAAGTGCAACAACTTGAGCTACTACATATTCAGCTTTAGTGGTAGATAACACAACCTAGTTTTTCTTTTTAGAAAATCATAAAACAAGTATATTTCCCAAAAATTGACAAGTATCACTAGTTCTTTTTCTATCAATTTTACATCCATCATAGTTCACATCAGAATAGCCATAAAGATCCAATGAGGATCCTTTAAGATACCGCAAACCTAAGTTTGGTGTGTCTAGGAGGTATCTCATTATTCTTTTAACACTAGCTAGATAGGATTCTTTAGGATTTGATTGAAAATGTATACATATGCAGACACTAAATAATATGTCAGGTCTAGATGCAGTTAGATACAATAAAGGTTCCAATCATACTCCTATAGAGTTTGGAATCAACACTTTTACCTTTATCATCTACCTTAAGTTTGAGTGATCTACTCATAGAAGTAGGTTGATGTTTTGTATTCTCTATTCCATATCTTCTTAATAAGTCTTTAGTGCACTTGGATTGGTTAATCAAGATTTCATACTCTAGTTGTTTGATTTGCAACCCCAAGAAGAAATCGAATTCTCCAATCATGCTCATCTCAAATTCACCTTGTATAATCTTAGAAAAATTCTTGCAAAGCAAATCATTAGTAGCACCGAATATAATGTCATCAACATATATTTGCACAACTAAAGTATCTTCCTTATCATGCTTTATAAAAAGTATGGTGTCAAATTTTCCTTTTGAAAACTCATTTTCAAGAAGAAAGTTACTTAACCTCTCATACCAAGCTCTTGGAACTTATTTCAAACTATATAAAGCTTTTGCAAGTTTAAACACATGATTTGGATATTTTTTATTTTCAAAATTGGGAGGTTGCTCTATATAAACTTCTTCTTGTATAAATCATTTAGGAAAGCACTTTTGGCATCCATTTGATAAAGTTTGAAATTTTTAAAGCATACATAAGCAAGTAATATTCTAATTTCTTTTAGTCTAGCTACAGGAGAATAAGTTTCATCATAATCAATACCATCTTCTTGAGAATACCTTGAATAACTAGCCTTGCTTTATTTCTTACCACAATTTTGGATTCATCCAACTTGTTTTGAAATATCCATTTTGTACCGATTGTTGAATGGTCTTGTGATCTAGGAACCAATGTCTATACTTGGATTCTTTCAAATTGGTTGAGCTCCTTTTGCATAGCCATGATCTAATGTTCATCATCAAGAGCATCTTTTACGTTCTTTGCTCAACTTGTGAAAGAAAAGTAACATATTCATAAGTATTGTGGACCTTTGATCTTGTTCTCACTCCTAAGTTAGGATAACCAATGATTGGAGTGTCTTTCACTTCATTCCTTACTCTTGGATGATTTAACTCTTGATGTTGATGAATAAGTAGTGTATATTCTTCTTCTTCTTGGTCTTCCTTGCCAAAATCCATTATACTTTCTTCTAATTCTTTTAAGGATAGATCACCCATCATATGTTCAATAGTTTTCTCATGATCATCCCTAGCAGCATTCTTAGAAGAAATATCATAAAAGATAACATAATGGATTCTTCAACTAAGAGTGTTCTTTTGTTGAAGACCCTATAAGCTTTGGTATTTAAAGAATAACCAATAAAAATAGCTTTATCAGATTTTGCATCAAACTTACCAAGATTATCCATACTATTGTTTAAAACATAGCATTTCTAACCAAAAGGATGAAAATAAGCAATGTTAGGATTTCTTCCTTTCCATAACTCATATGGAGTCTTTTTTAGAATAAGCATAATCGCACTATTTAAAATGTAGCAAGAAGTATTAACTGCTTTAGCCTAAAAATATTTAGGCAGATTGTTTTCACAAAGCATTGTTATTTCCATTTCAATAAGCAACCTATTTTTCCTTTCAACACTACCATTTTGTTGAGGAGTCCTAGGTGTTGAAAAATTGTGAGATATGTTATGCTCTTTGAAATACATTGCAAAATTTGAAATTTGAAATTCTTTTCCATGATCACTTCTAATGCATGAAACAACATATCACTTTTGACTTTATAAAGATTTTAGGAGTGGAATGAATGAATCAAAAACTTCATGTTTATGTGTAAGAAATAATACCCATATAAATCTTGAATAGTCATCAACCACATTAAGACAATAATTCTTTCCACCAAAGCTTGCAGTTCAAGTTAGACCAAGTAAATTAATATATAAAAGTTGAAATAGTCTAGAAGTTGATATAATATTTTCTGATTTAAAAGAACTTCTAGAGTGTTTGCCTTTAGCACATGTATCACAAATTTTTTTCATTTTTGAAAATAAGCTTAGGCAAACCTTTTACTAAATCTTTTTTTGAAAGTTTTGGCATAACATCCATGCAAGCATGACCAAGCTTGCTATGCCATAAGGATGGATCATCATCTCTAGATACAATTAAACAAAGATTTTTATTTGATACATTATTTAGGTCCACAACATAGATATTTCCTTGGCGATGGCTTATGAAAGCAATCTTGTTGGTTTTGATGTTTATTACTTCACATATAAATGATTTGAAAATGACTCTATAATCAACATCACATAATTGACTAATGCCAAGCAAATTATGCTTAAGTTTATCAACAAATAGAACTTTAGAAATAGATACATCACCATTACCAATAGAGCCTATTTCAATTACTTTGCCTTTAGAATTGTCACCAAAGCTCTCATTTTCAAATTTGATTTTAAGCTCTACAAATTTTGACTTGTCATCGATCATGTGTTCTAAACAACCACTATCCATGATCCAATTGTTCTTCTTATTCTTTTGTACCTACAAAAAATAGAGCAATTCATCCATTCTTTAGTACCCAAGTTCCTTTAGATCCATACATATTAGCATACTTGAGAATTATCACACTTTCATCAATTGAAATTGATTCTTTTATAATCCACATTCTTTTGATAGTGTAAGGTCTCTTGTATTTAATAGGACTTTTATAAAATGTATGGCTAAAATATTTGCAATGATTGCATTTCATCATCTTTTTAGGATTCATCACATTATTTTCAAAGAAAGAGTTAACTTTCATCGCCTTTAAGTTTGCATGATATCTTAAACCGGTTTTGTTAAAAATCGCTCTTTATGAAGCAATGATATGTTTAAGAGTTTTGCTTTATTAAGTAAATTTACTAAGAAGTTCATTTGAACTTTGAAGTTCATTTGAACATTTGAGTTCACTCTTGATCTTTTCATTTTCAAATAAGAGGTTTGAAAAATCATTTTTCAAGTTTGAAATTTTAGTTGAGAGTAACTCTTTTTCAATATCAACATTTTGATTTTCTTTTAATAAATTCTTTTTAAGCTCAAGTTTCAACTTGCTCAAGTTTTTCTTTTAAACTTTATTTTCTTTTGAAACATCCAAAATATTTTCCATCAATTCATTGAATGCACATTCTAATCCAAAAAGAGTATAGGATTTAGAACTTACCTCAAGATCTTCTTCATCCAATATCTCTTTATTCTCCAATGCCATGAGATATAGGTTGACTTTCTCTTCTTTTTCTTCTTCGGAAGATTCATCATCACTTGAAGTGTTGGTTCCGCTCCAAGCGGCATATGCTTTGATCTTATTTTCGAATCTCCTTTCTTTCTTCTCATTTCTCTTCTTGTGTTTCGCATTTGGACAATCTATTTTCATATGTCTAGGTTTTTTTCTATTCAAAGCAAACTATCTCATTCTTCTTATCTTCTATATTCTTCTTGTCTTTGAAATTTATTGTTTTGAGTTTATCCCTTGACAAGAATTTGCCAAATTTTCTAATAAGAAGAGCTATTTCATCATCTTTCTCTTCTTCATTAAAGAAATCGTCATCATTTTCAATAAGTGCTTTCAAAGCAATTCCTTTTTCTTTTTTGGAAGACTTCTCTTCTACCTTTTCTCTAGTAGCTTCTCTACTATTAAGTTTCAACTCAAAGGTCATAAGATTTCCAATTATATCTTCAAGAGTTAGAGAGCTAATGTTCTTGGATTCTTGGGTAAATAATTTGGGTGATCACTAAAATTTTAGGTTGTTCTAAATTGATAGCTAACCGAAAAATTGTTGCCAATTAAAAGTTCTACATAAATTTCACCAACTGATCACTAGACTAAAAAGTCACCAGATCAGTTGACGTGGCACCCTAATAAGCAGATGTTGATGACGTAGCTTGCCACGTAGGTGACACATGAAGAAAAAATGACATATCAGATGCCACGTCGCATGCCAAGTCGGACGCCACATCGCATGCCACATCAGATGCCACTTTAGTTATCAATTTATTCTTGCTACATTTTAAATAGAGCAATGATTAGGCCAATCCTTAAAAGACTTCATATGAGTTATGGAAAGAAAGAAAACCTAATGTTGCATATTTTCATTCATTTGGGTGTAAATGCTTTGTTCTGAATAATGGCAAAAATAACTTAGGAAAATTCGATGTCAAAATAGATGAAGTTATATTTCTTGGATATTCTATATATTCCAAAGCCTATTTGGTCTTCAACAAAAGAACTCTTTTTGTCGAAGAATTCGTACATATTATGTTTGATAAGTTTCCTTCTAAGGATGTTGACAGGAATAAAGAAGACAAAAGCATAGAAGAAATGATGGAAGACTTATCCTTAGAGAAA
>CANXYC010648671.1:0-10761 GCA_948193065.1 Aleurites moluccanus | reverse complement strand
ACTATTTCCTGTATGATTTGTTATTAATTTTTCTATCATGTATATGTATATAACTATGTTAACACAAATATTATGCCTTTTATTAAGGGATATAATTCAAATAATATTATAATATATCGAGATATAATTAAACAATAAGTATATATTATCTTTAGCAATATAATTAAGATCAATTTTTCCTCTTTA
Organism: Aleurites moluccanus; assembly: GCA_948193065.1. NCBI lineage: Eukaryota > Viridiplantae > Streptophyta > Magnoliopsida > Malpighiales > Euphorbiaceae > Aleurites > Aleurites moluccanus. Next base: position 10,575 of record CANXYC010648671.1, on the reverse strand, counting down.
ATATTAAAATTAATAATAATAATAATAATATACTATTCCAAATGATTTTTTTTTTTTTTTGTGATTTGTTAATTTTACTATCATAAACCATGAAAATTTTTTATAATTAATAATTCATATTTTTCATGCATACTTTTTTTTATTTAGAATTAATTTTTTCATTATAATATTAATGACAATATAAGTTTTTAGGTATTAAAAATACTATTGATTTTTACAACCAAATATATAAAAATTTTAATTAATTAGAAATTGTATAAAAATAAGTATAACTAAAAAATTATAAATATCTTGTTGAAAATTCAACATATATCAACCTCAGATTTTCCTAAACCGGAATAAGATAAGTTGTATGGGGTATTATGTAAATCAGTAACCAAACATGCTGCTATCTTCTACCTTCTAAACCCTGAATCCTACCTCCGTCTTCAAATTCCCATTTCCATATCTCTTCCCTGCTTAAACCAGAATCTCTCATGGCTTTGTCTAAACCAACCTTCTTCGGCCACCTCAATAAGAAACTCAATTAACAAATACATACTCATGTTACCGAATATATATTCTTTTTTTACAACACTCATATAAGTATATTAATACATTATAATCCATAATTTTTATACATTTATCCATATATACATATTATACTAAACCTCTTGCCATGAAGTTTCTTATGTATTAAAATAAACTCCAAAAAATGAAGGATTTTTATATTGATGTGGAGGGTTCCAATTTGGAGATTGGAACTATTTCTATCTACTTTTATCCTAAAAAAATATTTAACCATAAAAAGAGTGAGCAAAAATTCAGTGAGTAATAAATATACCTTCATTCTTGTGAGACTAGATATTAAAACTAGCTCATAAGGATGATTCTTGGTTTATATTGCAATAACCAATATGATTACATATAAGGTAGCAAATGAATAATAACAAATAGAGTTATGGATAACAAAATAGTGAATAGATAACGAGGTATCCAATAAGCACATGAGACAAATGGCAAGTTCATCAAATTGAGATGCAAGATAAAAAATCATATCGTGCCATATAAAGAAGTAGAGACTATTAACATATAACATACTTTTTCCACATTGAGAGTAGAAGCTATTTTTTAGGCATACTCCCCCAAATAAATATATAAGGCTGACTAAATCTTAGGACTAAGATTATTTTACCCTTCCTAGTTAGGATTTGAATATTATACCTTATCCACTAGATCATTGTACATAATATTGATATATTTTAACCCCTTGCCTTATCGGTTGAGCATTTCTGAATTTCATCTCATAAGGATTCAATTTGCTTTAAGTTTAATAGAGGAAAGAGATTCATATTGGATAGTATATTTACAACACTCATTTTGGCTACTCATTAAAACTCATATAATCAATAGTCAATGTAATCAATAATAGTGAATAAATAATCATTTTAGCAATTCAAAAAAGGATAAATAATAAATTTGGCCATTTCTAAGGAATTTTATTAAGAAGAATATACCAATAGGGTTTGAGCAATTAAGGAACCATCAATGGGATTGTCACTCAAGGTTCGACCATTCTAAAGTTCACATAAGGTAAGAATATTTCAATGGAAAATTAGACCAAATAATACAAGTTAATGGTTTATGATACAATTAGACCAAAACAACAACTTCACAAATAGTAAATTAATGTTGGGAATACCAATCACTAGTTGGTTTGGGTGGCTCGACACTCTTTTCCTCTTAAGCAGATGTCATTGGTTCAACACCCTGCAAATGAAGCTACTAATAATTGAGAGAGCTTTACTCCTTTATGGGCTGACCCAGATCGAGTCTAGATTAGTTGGAGCCCATGAATTTTCGAATACCAGACGGTAGATCCAAAAAAAAAATTAATGTTAGGATTTGGCCAACAATCAAATCAACAAGTAAGGAATCAAATAAAGATATTTAATTAATTTAAAAATAAATTAATAGCAATATAATGAGGCATTCGGCCTATCAATGGATCAACAAGGATATGACTTTAGGGTATACGGCTAAATCAACAAAGAAACATATAACCATCAAATTTTTTATTAGGATTCAAATACAAATATGATAGTATATTTAAAACTCACCTTTGCTATTAGAAACTTAAAACCAAAACTCTAACTTCTTATTTAAAGTAGGCAAAAGTGTGGATCTTCATCTACTCCACCACACCATGACCCTTTTTTGGAAGTTACAAATCCAACTTAACTTTGAAACCCTAACTTTAAATCATACATATTCATTTATTTAACTCAAAACCTCAAAATTACTAACTTTTCTACACATGTAACTTATAAAAACTAAATTAATACTTATGTATAGAAATTACCTCTACTAAAGTATCAATAACACATAACCACCATCTATTGAATTTTTCCTTCTTTTCACTCTTAATCTTGGCTGTGAAACTCTTTACTGCCTTCTAAATACTTGATTTAGTTTGAAAAAGGAAGTTCTAATCCGTAGCTATCAACATTTTTAATTGGAAAGGAAAGAAATTTGGAGAAAAGATGAAAGGAAAAATTGAGGAAAATGATGGAATATGGTTTGGCCAAGGAAGAAAGAAAATGGAAGAAATTTCTTGCTTTTTGATTAATAAAATATCATAGTGGTATTGGATCCCACCATCCGCTAACTATGGCAAAATTTCATTTTAATTCCTAATTTCATTATCCCTTTTCAATTAAGCCCTTTATTTTTTTGAATTTAGCCCAAATTAATTCCTTCATCAAATTACTAAGCATTTTAATTCATTTATTCAATCATATTAACAATTCTATATTAACTCGACATCTATTTTGTTAGTATTCTTTAGATGCTTAATTTAAAATATTGTAAGTTTACTTTTGAAATTCAACTATTATAATTTATTAATTAACTTAATTCCCATATTTATCATATACTTAGGCATTAAAGGTACTTTTAGGGTGTTACACAATAATTATCTTATAAGAAGAATATAGTAATGAATTACTTAAATCACGGTATGTAATATAATTAACATGATGATTGTCAGATTATCATTTATTAGTCCATAATCTGACGTAATATATTAGATTCACCTAAAAAATTTCCTTTTTATGACCCACTTGTAATTTACTGTAGAATTAAATCATTTCAAGTTTTTAACAACATAGTATTTCTTATGTTAATATTATCTAAATTCTCTATTATCCTCTCATGCTATCCTATTATTCTCTATTCTGTTAATTTGTAAAAACTTCCATTGAACAAATATTTTTCCTAAGTATACTAATAAAAAATTTATTTACTAACATTCTGAATGTAAAACATATAATATTCCTTCTGGTATTAGGATTATGAATATGCGTAATATTGGATTTCATTGTTTTGTTCTTCTTAATTAATATACTTGTGAAATTTACACAGTGATGTTTTTCTTTTGTGCTATTTATTTAGGAAAAAGATATTGACATTCCCATAGACGATATTGAACTAATTATTGTATTGTTAATCTTATATGTGTAGAAACAAGAAGGTAAATCGGAGGAAACATTGAGTGGGAGCATTGAATCTTCGAGCAAGCCACAAGGGCCTACTCGGCTAAAAAATTGGCTTGTTCAACTAAGGCAACGCAAAAATGGCATTATTGACAAGGTAGTTCAATTACCTATTGCCCTAATTACAATATATTATTTACAGCTAAATCTATAAGTTAAAATATCTTCAACTTAAATTGAACTCTAGTTTAATTAAATCTATAAATACTGGGATGTTTGGCAACACAATTGTGAAATTGGAGTTTTGGAGTCAAATAATAAGTTTTGTGCAAAATCCCATTTTGAGAAATAAATTGCTACTTTTCGCTTATTAAAAAACTCAATTTGGCTTCCCAAAACCCATTATTCAATAACAAGCAAAATACTAAATTCACCTAAAAACGCTGCATATTATAGCTTTGGGGCCAAACTAAAAAGAACTAAACCTAATATATCAAATTGTAATTTCACATGTGCATGTGTATTTCATGCTGAGATTGATATAAGTATAATATCAAATCAATTATCTTTAAAAGAAAGGAAAAAAAATACAGTATCATTAATTTGATGATAGCAGACCATTTAGTAGATTCTTGGAGGGACACAATAGTAGAAAAAGTGAAACAAAAATTGAAGTATATGGTGCCAAATTGCAGCTGCAAAGCTGTTTATTTTAGCTAAAACAGCAACTTCATATATGGGCTTTTGGCAAAACAAAGGAAGAAAATAAAAGAAAAATTATACTTTGTTGTAGAGGGGCTATTTGTATTGTAAAGGGGGCTCATGTAAAAAAAATATATATATGTACTTGGGAGGCGATAGGCCTGCATTGTAGTAGGTGGTTCCGCCCTTGCATGCTACAATATTGAAATTGAGAATTCAAATATCCACATTAATTATTAATTGAAAAAAATTATTTTTCTACAATTAAAAATTTTTAACTTTCTTTTATTTTACATTTTTTAATTATTAATATATTACTTAGGCCTAGTTTGGCACAGCTTATGAAAATAGTTTTTCATATGAGAAAAAGTTCTACTTCTAAAAATGATATTTTCAAAAGCAATTAACAGTATGTTTGTGTTTGGTAAAATATAATATAAAAACTGCTTATAAATTCATAAGGGTATTTTTGTCCACTAATTTTTTAAAATCAGCTACGCGTTTAATCTAAAATTCAGCTATCTTGAAAAGTTTCAATTTTTAACTTATTCAAATAGTTGAATTTTAGCTATCCAGATAATTACTTTTATTAATTTTGATATTTACCAAACACTATAAACTGAGTCAAAATCAGCTTTTCACTCAAAAAAGTTATTTTTTTTTTTCTATAAGCTGTGCCAAACGGGCACTTAATACTATTAGAACTTTTGGTTGCAGTACTATTATCATAAAGAAACCAAAATTATGTGCCGATCATTGGTGGAGGTTAATAACTATGAATTGTTTGGGATTTTGCCAAGGCAGAGAAGGAAGCTGAAGAAAGACACTGCAAATGAAAATCCGTCGGTAAGTTTGGCAATTGGCATTCAAACTCTATTTAATTACTTAATTATAACAATATATATTGTTGGCATATTTACAACCTATGACTTTATATCTATGAAAATATCTTAACATAAATGTGGTGAGCTTATATAATAGAAATCTTGAAATAATAAGATAAGTCGAAGGAAAAGAATTAAAAGAAACTATTCGTGCTTTTTGTGGTATAGCTATTTCTTGTAGAGTTACCTTCCTGTTGAGATTAATGCGGGATAAGTTCACTTAACATAGATACTGTGAATCCCTCTAAATATATGTAGATATTTAGTTACTGTGAGATAGTCTTGGTAATGAAATTTGATTCTGACTGAAACTCGAAACTCGAATTTAATTTTTCAGTTTTAGAGACGATTAGTCACTCAACTACCTCTATACTCATTCGTAAAGCTTAAGAATGATAATTATGATAATGATGGTTTACCTTTAACTTACCTGCCTCCTATTTTACACATGAAAACAAATGATGGTTATTCTAATTAGCATTCATGAAGCTTTTTATTAGTAATTTAAGAATGCTAATTATATATGATAAAAATTGCAGCCTTCTGAAGGGACAGCAGTAACAGGCTCATTGAAGAGAAAAAGGGATTCCCATATTGGTCTTGATGACAATTACAATCGCAATCAAGAAAATAAGATGTGTCTTTCACCAAACAGGTCTTCTAAAGCAAAATTGAAAAGGAAAGTTGAGAAGTTTTTTAAAGAATCTTATAAAAACATGCTCAACCTCTTCAATGATACTAATCAAGAATCACCAGGTATATAATGAAATTAATTTTGTCTTCATTTTTTATTATTGAATTTGAGATATTAATTATATATATATATATATATATATGCAATCACGCCCACATACATATAGCAAAAATTACAGAAGAGGAAAAGGCTAAAGTGGAAGAATTTTTGCAAGAAGCTGAGAAAGGAAAAAAAACCATTGCTGATGATGAAAATAGCACTGGCAGTGAGTCAACACTTGCAGAATCAAACAAATATGATGATGTTATTCTTATAGATAACCAAGTCTACTTTGATTTTCAATCTTTTTAATTAAGGCTTTGAAAAAAAGAAGAGTACTTCTTGGTTCTAATGTTATTGACTTAATTATGACAATTTGTTTTTTGGAATTCTCATACATCCTGTGGAAGTTAAGGTTAGGGACCTTTATATATAATAATAATTTTGTTTATGTGATTGTTAGAAACGTTGGAGGCTTATATAGTTTTGTGAGTGTTAATTTCAAAAGGTAACTATTGAAATTAAATAGTTCAATTATATATAAGTTCATTCAATATTTCCTCGAGCGACAATTAAATCAAGATAATTTTTATTAATCACAATTGACACTTACAAATTTATTATGAAAATTAGGTAATTAAATTGAAAGCCCGACATGGGCGAAGAGACAACTGAAGAAATACACTACTAGGCGAAATTAAAAACAACAAATTTGAAAATCCATCATGGACGAAAAACAATTGTAAAAAACCTCCCATGGGGGTAACAATTGAAATTCTAATTTCAATTATGATATAACAAGTGTATTGATTATTTTTTTTCACTATGATATTTTGTTAAAAACGTTAGAGAATTATATAATTTTGGAAGTGTTAATCTCAAAAGTTAATAGTTGAGATTAAATAATCTAATTACTTTTATATTTATTTCAGGTGAGATTGATTATATTTTAACAGTGGTATATATATTTTTAGTCATAAATGAAGTTAAAAAATTAATTATGGGTGAATTGAAAATTAATCATATATAAAAAATTGAGTTTGAGAGTATTGAGTAAAATTTATTTTATAAATTAATGAGATTTTTTATTGGGGTGGGCTTGGTGTATATGGCTTCATCCATGTTTTTAGTGGATTAATTGGAATTTTTTTTTTATTATATATAAAGGAAGAGATTATTACTTTTTAACACAATGACTACGTACATATTAACTGAAATAAATTAAATCAGGAACGTAAATAATGCAAATTAAATCAGGAACTTAAATAATGTATAGTTTTTTTTTATTTGAATAATTAGTATAGTGATTAGTGAAGCTATTTCTTTCAATGGAGTTTTTCTCCTCTCAAATCTTAGTTGTAGTGTAGATGATTTTTTTTCATATATATAAATAACCTTATACAAAATCCTTCTTGATTGAGAATCAGCCTTGTAGTAGATAATATGTAATTAAATATTTTTTTTTTTTTAATTTCTCATATAATATAATTATTAATTTCCTTTTAAAAATATATCCTAACAATAGAGTCCATGTCCCTATAGGACTTGTTATTAGCTAATATTATATTATTATATATATAAATTAATATTTTTCGTTATAACATTGACTTAATTTACGTCTAAGTGTAAGTAAAATATATGATACTGCCAGAGAATTGAATAATTGTCAACTCTCAAGTCAATCATGGAATCACAATCAGAAAATCTAAGAACTCTCGTAGGGAGTAATCAAATTCTTTCCCCAATTCTACATGAAGCCAACATAAATAATAATATTAATAATCAACAAGCAGCAAACAATATGGTGAGTTTATTTTATTTAAATAGAAAAAACCAATTTCATTGATTAAAAGGAAAATATAATTTTCAATATAAATTTTATTGGATTGCCCGTTAGAGATTTTTGGTGAATTAAAGTCAAAAGAATGTGTTTAGCTGAAATTTTTAATGGCTAGTATAATTAAGAGTTGCTAGCCATTAAAATTTGAACTAAATCAATCAAAATCTTAATTAAAGTTATAATATTAAATTACTTGTGAATCAGATCATATTGTTTAATTAATTATTTTGTTTTATTAATTAATTATTGTTGGATTAGGGCTATAGTTTGCATTATTATTGTACGTTGTTTATCGTCTAAGTTAGGGGAAAACCCAAAACTTATGTTTGGTCAATTCTTTGATATAATATTAGAATCCACCTTTTTCCTTCGTATCCCTAAAACAAATTAAGGAAGTAAAGCATGAAAAATTTTGCCTCTCCTAAATACATAGACTTATCTCATATATCAGACGAAATATTTTAATCAACATAATTATTTTATCTATTTTTTTATTCAGTGAAAATATATTAATATTTTTCTTTTTCTATTTTTTATTTTATTGAATTGGTTCATATATCCAGTTTAAATAAATAAAAAATTCAATAAAACGTACTAATAGCCTAATAACAAATGAGAGATATTTTAATTAATATGATTTTTTTTATGTATTTTTTACTTTGTGAAAATATATCAATACTTTTATATATATATATATATATATATATATATATATATATATATATATATATATATTCTTATCTTATTGAATTGGTATATAAATTTTTCTAATAAAACATAATAAGGTATAGCATAGTGTCAAATGCATATATCACTTGGGTCCAATGCTCAAATTACCAAAGCAAAATTGCAAGCCTAGTGCATTTATAGACGATTCCATTTTCAATACCGTATATATATAATTTAATGATAAAAATATTCAAAGTCTAGACTAATTGTCCCCAATAAACTCCTCAATCCAACCCTAATATGCATGGACAATTTCAGTAATATTTGGCAACAAAAAAAGAAATTATTCAATTTATTCGTTGGATGTAAAAATAGAATACAAGTCGATACAAGTTTATTTTCATAAATAGAAATCACATATTTGATCTATGATCTATGTGATTAAAGTTATATATTATATTAGATGTACTAAATAAATTTTCAATTTAATAAGCTATATAGCTATGTGAAATTAATAATTCTTGACTATAAGAAAATGTTTTTATAACACTAATCCAAATGGATTGATAAAATTAAAAGAATAGGATATAATTCTAAAAAGGGATAAATCTCATAATATATTTTTATTTATAATTAACTTTAAAAATTATTGCTTTTTACAGCATAATGGAATCTCACTTGAGAGAGAAATGGCATCTCAAAGTTTTGGTTTCAATTGCAAAGAGCCACAATTTGATGCAGAATTGAGAAGAGAAACTGAGAAGTTTTTGAAAGAGTCTTTTGATAATCTCCTCGATGAAGCTTCAAAAGCATCAAAAGGTATATATACTATTCTTTCATATGTGGTTTATCTATTAATTTACTCACCCCATAATTAGGTGTGATCATGTTTGATGATTAAACTAAATTGTTAGAATTTTATTTTATTATGACCTAAATTATTAATATTGGCTAGCTATGGCAATTTAATTTATGGGGTTTTCACCACTTCCATTTGGTTTATTTTTATCGTTTTGTTAGTGATTTAAATTTAAATTTAAATTTCAATAATAAAAATTTTAATAATTGTACTTATATGTAAGTAATAAAACTTTATTGTTAAATATCCATTAACACAATTATATATATATATATAATTGTGTTATTTTTTAAGCACAAATCCTAATTTCTCTTTTTAATAAACTGTATAATTAGCTTAAGAATATATATATTTATTCTTAAGCTAATTATACAGTTTATTAAAAAGAGAAATTAGGATTTGTGCTTAAAAAATAAAGTGTGTTAGAAGGTATAAAAAAAATATCGTACATCCAAAAAATTATAATAATTTTAGTTAAATTAAATTGATCCTACTAAATGAAATGACGAAAAGAATGAATAGATCTAAACTAATTTAAAAGAAATGAATAAATAATGATTTAGACATATTATAATTATTAAAATATATAAATAAAAATAAAAAATTCATATAATCGACTCAAATGCATTTAGAGTGAAAACAAATAATTCATATAGTCGATTTCAATTAATTTTAAAATTAAGCTTAAGTTGAGCTGAGTTTAAGTTGATCATTGGTTATATAAATTAAAAATCATGCATAACTGATTTTTTTTTAATATACACATGTATATTTTCAGTCTTAATCTGTTAATCACAATGGCTAATTGTATTTAATGATTATGGAGAAAGCAAAAAACGAAAGGAATTTGTAAAAGGCCAAAAGCAATAGGCAGTAAATGGCAGAAAGTTGCAGTCTGATAATAAACATGTTGATGCTTCTATCACTTATCATCAAGACTTTTGATCCTATTTCTGAAGGGTTACCTTCATCATATGGACTGTGGAGTTAATTTATTCTTTGCCTGTGATTCTTGTTGAATATTTAACTTTGCTGTTAATGTTGTTATCCAAATGGATTGTGATTAAGCAAAACTAATTAGGTTGTTATATTATTTTTTATTGTTTATGGAATTTAATTGTTCTTTTTCCCTTACAAGTATATATATATATATATATATATATATATATATCTTTAAAGATCCATTTGGGATCAGAAATTAAAATTCAAATTCAAAATTTTAATTTTAATTCTCTATAATTAAAATTATAATTCTAACATTTAAATCACAGTGTTCAAAAGCCGTACAAGTGTATATATATATATATATATATATATATATATATATATATATATATATATATATATATATATACATCATGGTGTATTTTGAATTAGAGATAGATTGTATATAAGTTAATTTGTAAATAATATTA
>CANXYC010648577.1:0-10016 GCA_948193065.1 Aleurites moluccanus | reverse complement strand
TATATATATATATATATATAGAGAGAGAGAGAGAGAGAGAAAGAGAGAGAGAGAGAGAGAGAGAGAGAGAGAAAGAGAGAACACCGTACTTAGGAATAGAGGGGCTAGGTCTAATTTAGCCTATCTAGCTGATGTTTTATCTAGCGAAACTCCGGTAAAACCTCTGTTAAAGCCTACTTGTTTTGTATCCTTTATAAAGATCAAAACCAACCCCGAGAGCAATGTGGCCTTGATCAAGGCATTGGGTAAGTGATGGTGGGATACCACCAATACCTTTCATTTTCCATTCGGGGAGCCGATGGTTACCCCGTTAGATCTGTCGATGCTGACTGGCTTACGTTTTGGAACCCGCCATTTGGATCTCTTATCTGATTGGAGGGCCACCTTCACTCCTGAAGATATGATCCATCCTGTAGGTCAAGATCCTCTTCCAGATCGCATATCAATGCCTCGCACTCGGTTTCAAGCTCGGTTGAGAGAGATGGAGCCATTTACTGATATAATATTTGATACTGCGACTGTGCCTAGACTGATGGTACTGACTCTAGCTGGATGCACATTTGGTCATACCCGTCGTGATACTGTCAACTTGAACATTCTGCCAAGCTTAATAGACATGACTGTGTTGAGTGAATATGATTGGGCTGGCACTATCCTAAGCACCATATACCAGGAGATGTGTGATCTATTATAAGGAGCTTTTAATTCTTATGGAGCGACTCATTTCATCTAGGAGGTATGCTTTTTGCATCTTTTGTTTGACTTGAACTGATGTTACTCTCTGTACCTTTGGATTTAACTTGAACTGAGAGGTACTCTTTATACCCTTTCTGAACTTTACTTAGTCTTTCTGACTTTCTGTCTAAATGTTTAAACCATGTATGGGCCTATGAGTACTTTCAGAAACTTTCCCCTGCTCTTAGAAGCCCTAAGCTGGATGTTTTTCCAGCCGGCGTCCGGTGGAATAGGAAATATTGGTCCAGCTCCGGTGTACATGAATTTAAGACTCTTCGAGCATTGTTTGGCCGCCTTAATACTTTCCAGGTATTTCACTGACTTTATATCACCCATATTTCATGTCTTTACTTACAACAAATCATTAAGTAGGTTGTGATGAAACCTTATATCGATCAGATGATGCTAATGCCAATAGAACTCGACCCAAGTGCTACATTGGCTTGTTTTGGATTTTTTCTTCGCTCACCATATCACAAGCTATACTACCTAGGAGAGAGAGTTCGAGTCCAGACTATTGGTAAGTGGGTAGTTCCAACACACCCACCAGTTGACATGAGATGGAACATGGATATTCGTGCTCCTTTGAGGCTTACACTAGGCTTCCCATTCATCTATACGTGACCCCCAGGGATAACTATGTGATACCTGTCTGATGGGTCTTGCTGGTGATCCATATAGATGACTGGAGTGTGCATCTGACATTGTCGGTCCCTCTTCTGCCAGACCAGGTCAAGTTCATAGTGTGGGTGCATCAAGAAATCCTTCTTTTGCTAATCCCAGTGTTACTCCCGAGACCCAAGCTGACTCGGATAGGGTCCCCTTGGGCCATAATTACTTGTTCTCTGAGAATATCTTTTATACCAATGCTTATGAAGAGATGCAGATATATCACCTTCCGGACGTCGTCGATCCACTTGCATCAGACTTTCTGGATAACCCTGAGGTATCTTCATCATCTTTTCTTAAATTGGCTTTGCTTTCAGAATTGATCCTCATCTAAGCCTCTGACACTTTTTCTACAGATTACTATTGAGTGGGCCCACCATAACTACCGAGTGGGGTGTAGGATGGAGCTGGCTTTGTCCGGTATGATGACCCATCTTGAGTTTCGAACCGACCCATCTCATCCTTCGAAGGACCCCCGCTAGTGTCATCGGAGAGACTAAGCTTCTTTTCTAGCTTTTCCTGTTCTGTTTTTCTTGTTTCTGAACTATGATGTATGGATGCTATTATAATGCTATGTATGAGTGATGATGTTATGTATGAATGATGTTATGATGTTTTATTAGATCGCCCCATGTCATTGATGCAAACTAAAATTCCATGTTATGCAATTTTCAGTCCAAAAATGAAATTAAATGCATTAAAATGCCTAAAAATACCTAAAATATTTTGGAAATGTCTTAGAATGCCCCGGACCTATAAAATTTTCAAAAAAATTCAAAAATTTGGAAAAATCCCGCCTGGCATATTCGCTACCACCGGCCTGAAGGGGGTGGTGCCGCCTTAGGCCTATGGTGGTGCTACCACGCTAGTTCTGTGCGCCCCAGCCTGTTTGGCACATTTTCCTATAAAAATGCATCCCTTTCTTCTTAAAAAGTCACTCTGACTCTTTTTAGCATCTCTCAGTGCTTTCCCAATATTTTCTTTCTGACTTTTCTCTCTTATTTTACTCAAAAATTCTATGCAGCCCTACTATAGTAACCACATGTTTTTGTGGACCAAGAACCTGGATAAGGTCGAAAAGATCAATTTGGGAAAATATGGAGTCAACTCTGTTCTGACTCTGAGGGGTGTATAAGTTGACTGCGATTTTTTGAAAGCTTATCTCAGGTTTTGGGACCCTGTTGACCATTTGTTCCGATTCGGTGCTGATATGAAGGAAATGTGCCCTACTTTTGAGGAATTCAGTGCCATCCTCGGAAGTAACCCAAATGCTACTCTAGCTGTCCTTGAATATGGGGTTGGATATTTTCATTCTTTCAGGAGGCTTTTGGGGTTGAGGCACGAGCTAGCCAGTTCTATGATCGTGGAAGACCAGATCAACCTGGCTGCAGTTATAGCTGAGTTCCAATATCTAGAAGACTCAGGGGACAAGATGAGAGAAAAACACAAAATGACCACTTTGGTTCTATGTTTGACCACCGGATGCCTCTTCTTTGACTTACCTAGTTGGGGAGACATTCGGGTAGTGGAGTTAATTACTTAGATGGAGCAAGGTTGCACTATTACTGGCCTAATTTTAGCTGAAACTCTACAGAGCTTGGATGGAAATTATAAAGTCGAAGGGCCTTGGTCTGTTAGCCCTATCATTTTACAGGTAAAAACATCATGTATTTCCATTCTCTTTTTTTTTCTTGGATTCCTTTTTTAGCCCCTTTTACCTCTTTTCAGGTTTGGCTTAAGGATCACCTACAAGTGGTGGCTCCCTCAAATAGAATACCATATTGGCTGCATAGTACTGCATGCGGAGAACTCTGATTTTCTTTGACTCAGAAAAGGAGTGGATTGCTTGGATTTTGGAGTTGGATTCTAAAGTGCTGCTCTGGTATTGCTCCTGGTATAGGATTGACTCATTCATTACAAATGAGTTATGGATACAAGATGGTGTATTTGCTGGGGATTCCCATGACCTCATTCTACCAAGGAACCAGAATCTTGAGGCAGATGGGTCAACTACAGGGCACTCCACCAGACGAAGCTATTTTTCCCACATCTCTAATTATTGGTCCTGTATCCCAGGCCATAATGAATGGATAGAGGCGGTCGATGTGCTTTGTACGTCCTGCTAGATTGTCAGGCAAGCTGGAAGATTATGACTCTTGGTTCATCACAGAGGTTTGGCCTATTGAGAATATCAGACGAGTTGCCTTTATTACAAAGTTGGAGGTTGACACTAAGACTGGGGATATTGAGACAGACGCGATCATAAAACTAGAAGAAGCTGATGTGACCAAAGACGAGATGGAGGTGAAAGTTGAACCAGATACACTCATGACTGAAGATGGGGACTCTGACGACTTAGAGGATGTTCATCCTAGGAGAAGACGAGCTTAGACTAGTATTTTTTTTTTTTTTTTTTTTTTTTTTTGTATTCCATCTTTTGGAACCTTTATGAACTTCATTCATTTGAATTTGTTGAAATGGAATTTTTATTATTTTGACTCTGACAGATGAGACAGGATAGAATACTTTGATGAAAAAGGACTGGAAAATAATTGATGAATTCCAATTTAAAATAAGGCATTTTTTATTTTATTTTTCTATTTTTCTGTATTCTTTATATATTTTCTTTTTTTATTGCCATAATTTTTGCCCGAGCCGCCCATTCGGGTTTTCAACTCTCTGAGCTGCTCTAATTTTTGCCTAAGCCACCTTATTCAGGTTTTCAACTTAGCGAGCATGAACCAATTAATCTAGGCACAAAAAATGATAATTTTATTATGCTTTGGACCATACCTAAAAATGGATTGCCTATGTATCTCCATTTCACTTTTTACTCATCAATCAATTTTTCTTTTGGGAGAATCAGGCCCTAGCTCTGTTCACACAATGCATCATGAAACAAGAATCACACAAAATATCTTTTTAATTGATCAAGATTATAAGGATTTGAAAATTCATTCCCATCCAGATCCATGAGTATGACACCTCCACCGGACAAGATCTTCTTGAGCACATATGGACTGACTCAATTTGGCCTAAACTTCCCTCTCAGATCATGCACAGGAGCTCTGATTTCCTTAAGCACTAAGTTGCCTTCTTCCAGTCCTCTGTCAATTGCCCTTTTATTAAAATGTCGGGCTAGCCTTTGCTGATACTCTTGAATTTGGTAAAGTGCATCCACCCTATTTTCATCAATAGCATTCAATTGGTCATGATATCCCTTGATCCACTCTGCCTCACTAAGTTGATTCTCTCACATGACCCTTACAGAGCATATCTATACTTTAATCAGAAGGATCGCTTCCATCCCATACACTAAGGAATACGGAGTTGCCCCCGTTGATGTTCGAATGGAGGTCTGATACCCCTATAATGCAAATGGAAGGCGTTCATGCCAATTTCTATGATTGGTAATCATCTTTTGCAGAATGGTCTTGATTGTTTTATTTGCTGCTTCAATTGCTCCAATGGTTTGAGGACGATAAGTAGAAGACCGATGATGCTGAATCATTTCTTTTTCAAGTACACTTATTACTTCCTTTTGAAAATGACACCCATTGTCGATGATGATCTTAAAAGGCAATCCAAATCGATAAATAATGTTAGTTTGGATAAAGTGTGCTACCTTTTTAGAATTCAACACTTGATAAGAGGTTGCTTCTACCCACTTTGTGAAGTAATCTATCGCCACCAGAATGTACTCATGACCATTTGAGGATTTAGGACTGATGTGCCCTATGACATCAATGCCCCACAAAGCAAAAGGCCAGGGTGTTGCAGTCGGGTGCAACGGAACAGGAGGTCACTTTTGAAGCTTCGCAAATATCTGGCACTTATGGCATTTATGAACAAACTTAGCACAATCGTCATTCATTGAAAGCCAAAAATATCCCAAGTTCGTGATTTTCCTGGCCAATGCAAAACCATTCATGTACAGACCTTCTTCACCGCCATGTACCCATTCCATGATCTGCTGAGCTTCCTCCTTTGTTACACACCTGAGGTGCATGTTATCCCAAGCTCTTCTATACACCACATCACCATTTGGTATGAAATTACTAGACAATTGTCTCATGGTCCTCCAGTCTGATTTGGATGCCCCTTCCGAATATTGGTCATTTTTCAGGAAATTGAATATGTCCTAATACCATGGCTTACCATCAACTAATTGAATCTGCATGCATATCGTATCATAACCCGATTTCCTTGTCACTTCAATGACTATAGGACGTATAATCTCATTACCTATCATGTCTATTATGGAAGCCAGTGTTGCTAAAGCATGGGCAAATTGATTCTTGGCTCGAGGTAGATAGTGGAAAGATAATTCATGAAAATTTTCTACTAGATCAATCACGCATTGATAGTAAGGAACTAAACTCTCTTCTTTCATCTTCCATTTACCCAAAGCTTGTGACATAATCAAATTAGAGTCCCCATAGACCTCTAGGTAATCAATCCTCATGTTGGTTGCAACTTCTAAGCCACATATGCAAGCTTCATATTCTGCCTTGTTGTTTGTTACTTCAAAGGATAATTTAATGGCCATAGGTAAATGATACCCATTTGGTATGACAAGTACTATCCTCGCTCCATAACCCTTATTGTTAGCTGCTCCATCGAAGTACAACTTCCAAACTTTGGGTTTTAATTCCATGATGGCTTTGTCAGGGAATTCATGTTCAAATGGTTCATCATTTATTGGGGCAACAACTAGTTGGTCAGTTATCACACTTCCTTTGATAGCTTTGATTGGAACCTACTTAAGATAAAAAGTTGCTAGAACTGCCAACCATCAGGCCATTTTGCTGTCAAGAACCGGCCTCTCTATAAGGAATTTCAAGGGGCTCCTGTCAATAAGAACATGTGTGGTATATGAACCCAAATAATGTTGTAGCTTGTGGAATACCCAAACCAAAGCAAGGCACAACTGCTCAATTTGATTGTACTTTAGTTCGTGAACAAGCATGCACTTACTCAAATAATTGATGGCATTTTCTTTATGCGAATCTATAGCATTTTGAGCAAGCATCGCCCCCATGGCCTTTTTGGTTATATAGAGGTATAACAATAAGGGTTTACCAAGTCTTGGTGGTTGCAGCACAAGAGGGTTTAGCAGGTATTGCTTGATTCTTTCAAAAGCTTGCTGACATTCATCATTCCACTCTTTGGAAGCCCCCTTCTTCAACAATTTAAAGATGGGTCTACAAACATCAGCCAACTGAGAGATGAACCTATTAATATACTGCAAATGTCCTAAGAATCCCATGATTTCTTTTTCAGTCTTTGGAGTTGGCATCTCCAAAATGGCTCTTGATTTGTCTGGGTCTACTTCTATCCCCTTCTTGCTCACCATATGGCCTAAGAACAAACCTGAGGATGCACCAAAAACACACTTAGCTAGATTCAATTTCAGGCTGTATTGTCTCAACCTAAGAAAGAAATGCCTTAATGCATCTATGTGTCCTTCTTCCATTTTGGATTTTATCACCATGTCATCAATATATACTTCCATATCCTTGTGAATCATATCATGAAAGATGGGTGTGGCCATTCTCTGATACATTGCCTCGGCATTTTTCAACCTAAAAGGCATGACCTTGTAGCAGTAGGTGCCCCATTCTATCACAAAAGTTATCTTTTCCTTATCAGGTGGATAGACTTTTATCTGATTATAACCTACATATAAATCAGTCAAGGAAACTACTTCAGATCCAGCAATGCAGTCCACCAATAAATCTATGTGAGGTGAAGGAAAGTCATCTTTTGGACAGGCTTTGTTCAAATCCTTGTAATCGACACACATCCTTACTTTCCCATCCTTTTTGGGCACAGACACTATCTTGGCTAGCCATAAAGGGTAAGTGATAGGTTCAATGAAACCACTCTTTAATAACTTAGTGACTTTTTCTTTGATCTTAAGAGACCATTCTGCCTTTAACCTTCATAGCTTCTATTTTACGGGCTTCACATCCTCATATGTTGGAATCTTGTGGACCACTATGCTTGGATCTATACTCGTCATGTCTTCAGGTTCCCAAGCAAAATAGTTTAAAAATTCTTGAACTATTTTGAATAAAAAAGATTTATCATAGAAAGATGACATAATGAATGTGATTTTCAATTTATCGCCTGTGCCAAGATTAATTGATTCTTTAGTCTGTTCTTTTATTTCATTATTTCTTTTTCTTTTGCTGTCTCATTTCAATTGAATTCATCGAAATGGAAGGAAGACTCATAGAGATAAGAGGAAAACTAGAAACTTTTATTACTAATAAAAGTTTTGTCCTCGTGGACTGCATTAAAATTGAAAGAAGGACCAGGGAGATCCTTTTCTGACTCTACAGAAGAAAAAGAAAAAACTAACTCAATAGACTCCAACTCTGACTCTGCTTCGGACTCGGATTCTAATTCGGACTCGGCTAGGAAAGAAAGTGTTTCATCAAGGTTGGGAAGCTTCTCAATGTGCTAGTTCTCTGGTGCAACCAAGGTAGGATAGATGAGCTTGGCAGGGTCTGTTTCTACTTCACTTCTAATCATTAAGAGTTGCTCAAAGAGAGTAGCCTCCATGTTTTCCTCCCAATCTTGCTCTAGAAAGTAAATGGGCTCGCAATCCTCCAAATTGAGCCTCTCCTCTTAGCCTCAGTTTTCTTTTTGGCTCTCATCTCAACCTTCTCCAAATCCTTTTCGGTAGGCTTGTAACCAAGTCCAAAAGGTGGGTTGGCTACTGGATATTCCTTGAAAGAGGTTATCCCCTGTTGATTCCTCCCAAGACCTAAACCAGGAAAATAGTTCATTTTCTTTAAGATATTAGCCACTGCTATGTTTCCAAAAGGATCAAAATCAAATGGGACTAACTATTTACCTCCTTTTTGTTTAATGAATTTTATAGTGTTGAAGGAGAAACCAGACAAAGGGACAATATTTGGCTCAGGTTGAATTCCCAAAATAGGAGCAGAGCTGGGAACCTCACTTTTTCCTTGTGTATCACCATTAATGGTGACTACAGTAGTTCCATGAGGCATTTTAAGCTTTTGATGTAAGGAGGACAAAACAACCCTTGCCTTATGGATCCAGGGTCTTCCAAGGAGGACGTTAAAGCAAGCAAGCACATCAATAATTTAAAAGGGGATAGGAGTAGTTATAGGTCCGATTGTCACGTCAAGAGTAGCCACACCCAGGACCTCGCTATTTGTATTATCATACGCCCTCACAATCTTATCTGAGGGGGTGAAATCTGCAGCCCCAAGGCCTAAGCAACTTGCAACTTTCACATTCATAGCCGACCCATTATCAACCAAAACCATGGGGACTGTCTTCCCTTGGGTCATCACAGTTATATACAGAGCCTGGTTGTGATTTTTTCCTTCCTTTGTAAAATCATGATCAGTGAAAGAGATGGAAGGAACCTTGGTTGAGCTAATGAGTGAGGCTACTAAGGTTTAAAGAGAAATGTCAATTGGGGCTTGACACTGATTCAACACCTTGCAAAGATGTCATGACCTATTTACAGATCGCAACATTCCTAGGGTGCGGGAGATGTCGAGGCGACCGGCAACCGAAGAACCCATCAATCACATCAATCCTATAACAATATTGCAGCGGAAATATATCTTACTCATCATCAATCACATAATAATAAATCTCGCCAATCACTCACATAACACAATCATACTGTCACTCTGTCATTCATTCTGTAATTCTCTAAAAATGCCACAATCATATAATTAATAATGTCCAATATTCCCATACATACATGTTCATACTCTAACTATACCATACAAAACCCATAGAGCATGTCACAGCCCAACTTAGGAGCCATGACGGTCCTAGGGTACGGGTGATGCTTATGCTACCAATACCACGAAGAACCCATTAAATAAACTATATGGCATGCATACACAAATAAGCTTAATATAGCTTAACCAATACAAACAAAATCGGGCAGCATCTCCTCTATATAAGGAGCATGCCCTGGCTAAAAACATATCATAACACTTCTATAATCAATCTCCACACAACTCAAATATATAGATCCCTCTGGATCTCCACAATTTCACAAAACTCATTCATAATTCAATACTCAACAATAACTCAATATTCAACAATAGCCCAATACACTTCATAAAATTCAAATATAAACAATATACATCAACTTAACTTAAACTCCAAACCAACACTTATATACAAAACCAAAATTCATCAAACATATATATAATTACATGCCACTAAAACAGTACCATGGAACTTAACTACAAACTTTATTTACAATACTTTGATATTCATGAGATTACATTTATATTATAACTTCCAAGGCGAAGAAGATTGCCAATGGAACACGTGCCTCTCCGCTATCCTGTAAAATAAACCACTAAAGGGGGTGAGTATAAAGATACACTCAGTGAATCCAGAATACAGAATAAATGCTGAATTATTAGGATATAAAGAAATGCCATACTTGTCCTGAAGAATCAATAACTGTACAAAAGGATAATTAACAGAACTATATATATATATATATAACTTGGAAATAAAATGGATAACAATAAGCCAAACCACATATGATATTACAGGATAATACTGTATCTCATTTCATTAACTTTACTCATATT
>CANXYC010648445.1:0-63249 GCA_948193065.1 Aleurites moluccanus | reverse complement strand
AATTTTTTAAAAATTTTGCAGTATACAAACACATAAAAAAATTTATACAAAAAAAAAAAAAAAAAAAAAAAAAAAAAAAAAAAAAAAACAATTATGAAACATTCGCTACAAATGGCGCCATATTGATCAGAGCTTGGTTAAGGTAATTTGGACTTGATTTCTTCTGGATCAATTGGGCCCTAAGTGATGAATTTTTAGCCTGCAAGATTAACACACAACATTAAAGGGTCAAGTCAAATACCCTCGGATAGCAGGTGGAAGCCAAACCGATCAAATTGAATCAAAATTAATGATTTCGTAATTATTTGATTTGATTTTGGTTTGAAAAATAAAATAAACTGAATATTTGGTTTGATTTGTTGTTTGAGCCTTTTTTTTTCAATTTTAAACTGAACCAAATATATATATATATATATATATATATATATATATATATATATATATATATATATATATATATATATTGGGAAGAACAAAATCAAATTTTTATCTTTTTTGAAGGCCTCTGATAAGAAAAAAGAATACCTTTTCATCCATGTCAAAGCCAGATGCAAGTACTTTGACACCATCCATTGCAAGGCAACAAGTGAAGCCTTGTTTAGGCAATGATCTGTGTTCTTTTGCACACGAAAGTACACATTGAGGACCTACCCAATATTACAAAGAGCACAAAAAAAAAAGACCAATGTGAGCAATATGTCCATAATGAATTCAAAGCTAATAATTTACAAAATCGTACCAAGCAAATTACAGCCCTTAGCTCTAAGATCCTCGAATTTCTCCTGAAAACCAACAGAAAAATAAAAAATTGAAAAGCTAAATTGAAAGAAAAATGAAAGTAGAAAATGGCGGGAACTGTTGTGATAATTGCCATCATTAATTACGTGGTCTGGAGAGGAGATGACATGGTAATCGTTAGGGCCGTTCCGTGAAGGATCGCAACAGAGAAAGACTTCGGCGCCATTAAGCTTGAAAGCATCGAGAAGAGCGTCAAAGACCTCCGGCGGCACCAAGTTCCGCGACATGAACACGTTGGCTCCCTTGAATGATTTTGTATTCATCTTCTTCTTCTCTGCCTCAAGGAGCTTTCCTCGTTCAAATTTTACAGTTAGAGGGAGAATGATGAGTTAGGTTTTTGAAACTTTTTTTTCAAAATTTGGGAAAATTGGAAAATGGGTGTAAAAAGAAAAAACGGCGGGAAGGATTAGTGGTGAATGATGTAGCTACGCCGGTAAGGTGCATCAAGGATAATGGATTGGCAGCTCACCAACTCATATATTTATTGCCCTTCATCTCAACTGGATAAAGCGCTCAAGTTTAGGAGAAGGCTAACGGAGCCGTAAGTGGGCCCAAAAATATTTATTATCTGTGTCATAAATCATATAAAACCGGGCCTAATGACCATAGAACTAAACTGGAGACCAGTCCACTGTCATCCTACACATGGATTACTAGGATTAATCTTGATCAAGCCCGTTCATGAATTAATTAAATAAATCAAGTTAAGAAATAAATTTAAATTCGATAACTTTTCATGATTTTTTCCTTCCATTTTTTTTTTTTTTTTTGGACTCTGGAGCATGTTTCATGAATAAACCTTGATTATCCTTATACTTCGTTGGAAAGCTCGTGAAACCCTTCACGTAAGTCACTATTAAACTGAAATTCTACTGTTATAACAATTCTACCATTTTGATTCATGAAAATCTATTATAAAATGTACAAAATAATAATTAACATAAATTATTGAGATAAAATACTATTATTAGATAACAATAAAATACTATTATTAGATAACAATTGTATTAAAAAAATTTTAATAGAACCCTGTTTGAGCTTAATCAAATGTAAAGAAACCAAACTCAATTGGGTTGATTAAGCCTTAGCTCTATTGACTATTAAGCAAAGCATTACATTCTCTCTCTCTATCCATCTCACACATGATCAGGCATCACTCCTAAGCAGACAGCCATGACAAATTATGACATTCCGGGCAACAGACCAATTTAAAATAACAGGAGAAGGGAAAAGTAAGGAACAAAAACAAAGTTTCAAAGTTACACGTGAAAGCAATGCATTAATCGCATAAGAAAAATACAGCATTCTGCCAATCTCCTATTTAACGATGAAACTCTAACCGACAACGCACCATCCAACACTTAATTACAAAACTGGTAGTAATCAGCTGGTCAGAAATAATAAGCCCGCTAAGGACAGATAAAAAAAAAAGACTTTGATACACAAATTACTTCTATGGTGTAAATTTCCTAATTGGCTATATTACGTCAGCTAGACTGTTCGAAACTTGGAGTAAGCTGAAGGTTTAACTTTTGAGGAAGAGCTGACCCCGGCTTAAGAGACTTGTGTCTTTCTTCACTAGTTTGGGAATGAAACTTTTCAGTACGGAAATGAGTTTCATCTAACTCCTGTTCCGACTTCCTCTTTACCTTCTTCTTTAACAATGCACCATCTACTCCCATCTTTGCCTCGTCCATGGGATTGCTTGAATTTCCTTTTGGCTTCTCTTGTTTTAGCCTGTCCAAGTTTGGCATGTTCATTGAAGGACTTGGTACCCGAACGACTGCTGTTGCTGAATTGGGTATGGACTTGCTAGCTAAAGCTAAAACAGGATCACCCGTATCAGTAGGCAACCTCTCTCGCATGTATTGTTGTTGAGCAACAGAACCAACCTCAATTCGAGCAGTCTCATCCAGTCTAGGTGCCAGCATCTTTTTTCTCTTAATTTTCTCTTCATCCTAATACACAAAATAAAATAAGTAAACACCAGATACTAGTGCCTACACAGCCATGTCCCAGAGAAATGAAGATGATGCATGGCATTTCAGGATGTTTAATCAAGAGGGTAAAAGAAGTAATGTCCAATCAAATATCAAATTTCTTAATGTTAAACATCATGCATCACTAATTCAAATAACACCAATAATCCTACTGGGAGTAATATCTACAGACACCATACTTCTAGAGCATATAAATACCCAACAGATGTAAGACACTTCATTCCTGGTTCATCTTAACTCTTACCTAAAACACAGGACCCAGCTTTGAGACTTTAACACTACATTAGAGCAAATGTTGTCAAACTTGGGCATACATAATTTTCTGAAATACTCAAGAATTTGAACAAATCAACATTCATTAGGCCATAATCAACAGGAATGTGAATGGATTCTACTTTAAGTCCATTAACACATCCAGTGCTAGGAGTAAACATAGAGATCTCGTCAACAAACCTATCCAGAAACTATAATAAAATGAACATTCACAAAGAGAAGGGCAAAAGGAGAAGTGAGTATGTGACCTTATGTCTGTTGTACAAGGCCCTTCGTCTCTCTTTTGCCCTACAAATTGCACGCTTGATCCCATGGTTGTCCATGAAACCACTTGGCCACAATTCTGCAAGCTGAATCACAAATGGAGCTCAAGTGTCAAAAGGATCACAGAAAATTACAAAAACTAACTTTTTTCCCTTTTGGGAAGAGTGGAAGAAGAGTAAAGAACTGGATCATTCCAGGGCATTAAAGGGTATTTGCTTCAAGAGAAAGAACATAGTCTGGTCACACACACACACACACACACACACACAGAGAGGGGAGAAAGAGGACATAAGTTGGACCGATTCTGAACAGTAGCATCAATAAATTAGTAACATAAGTTTCAGAATAGAAGAGCACAAGAGGGACCGGCCATTCACTTGCACCATTCCTTTAAAGATAATAAGTAAAATAAAACATACCTCTACATACAACTTTCTGACTTGTGGGCCAGCATCATCATCCAGTCCCTAGAATCATCACAAGGTAAAGACCAAAAAATGAGATAAAATTAAGAACAAAGATTTTCCCAGAGTAAGAATTCTTTAAGAATAGGCATCGCATGCAAGTTTTGTACGAGTACATCAACAAAAAGGTCATAAAGATCACAAATTTTGTCCTCCAACACAGCATCCATGTTAAATTTTCTTTTGAGGCCTCCTTTTTCCACAGAAGCAAATTCTTGAAAATCATCAGATGCTCCAGCTTGTTGCTCCAATGCCTGAGAAAATAATAAAATAAACTTCACATTAATTCAAACGCTAGTCATGAGATACTTGAAAGAATCAATTAACCGTTTAAGATTTCAAAATCAATAAATCCATTAACACGCAATGTTGAGTCACCTATTCAACATCTAAGATGGTTCATAAGAAACAAACGCTATGGCAGTGACTACAAAAACACAGACCTAGACAAAACAACCAAAAATGTTGTTAGCCTGACAAATCCCCACAAGAGGGGAGAGAGAGAGAGAGATAGAGACCCATACTGAAGTCATCAGAAATAAAAGGCATTCCAGTGAAGCCCACTCCAATAGAGGCATCATACAGAAAAAGAAATGACTGAAAGAGAGAGAAAGAAGTGGGGAGGGGGGTTGTTTTTCAGTTTCATGGGCTATTGATTTCTATTTAATTTCATGCATCCATGTTATTTAAGGGTCATCCTAAATACCTCTCTGCAAGGATAATACCACTATGAGAGAGAGGGAGGGAGAAAGAAGATTCAACCAACACACCTTGGACTCTAAAGAAGGGACCTGTGTCTTAATCATCTCAGCAACTTCTTTCTTTATTTGTTGAAACCTATCATCTTTCTCCTGCTTTGCTGACAAGCCCGTGTTAATCATTATTTTTAAGTTTCTCTGCAGCAAAAACAGATTGTATTATATTATGCTATAATTATTTTGAATAAGACACAAAAAAAAAGAGGCAAATGCAAAATCATAAAGCTATAATACAACAACTTTCCAATGTTTTACCAAGTCCATCACAGTTCTGTTATGGAAACATATTTCGAATGAGAGACCCATAGTATCATCTTCCAAAGATCAGAATGGAACCAAAACAAATAACTAGTCATTAGGGTAATACAAGCACTTACAAAAATATAGCTTATTTTACACCAACAATTAGGATCACAGCAGCTTCAGAATTCCAAGAAAATATATTATGTGAGACAAATCACAAGTCAGTTGCAATTGTCAAAGATACAGAAAAAAAAAATAGATGCAATTTCAGTGCTATTGTATAAGTTGTTGCTTGAAAGGGGTTTCCAGATTCAACTATACAGTGATAGGCAAAAAAAAGAAACAAAAAAAAAATACCAAAAATGCAATTGTACATCCAGAATAATCAGAAATTAAAAAAAAATAAGAGAATTATGAAATTGCAAAGAATATGAAACATGTATAGAATTGAGTACAAAATAACTGTCAAACCACTTCCGCCAGCATAAGAATTGGGATTAGAGAGAGAGAGAGAGAGAGAGAGAGAGAACTGAAGTAAAATCATTGAAGAGTCATATTCATTTTTTTCCCAGAAATATACCTTGAGTGTTCTGAGCTGCATTAAGTGACCAAGGATGCCCATAAGGCGATTGATCAACTCCTTTGATACTTTCCCCTGGCTTGCCTGCTGGAACCATTTTAAAGTAAAAAATCATATATTTCCTTTTTATGACTATCAAAACAAAAATTTTAGAATCAAAGAAGATCTTTATTAGATCACAAAATCAAGGAATAGACAATCATGAAAGTGTTAAGAATTTACAGTACCGCTAGTCTAGCAACTTTAGCAAGCTTTAGCTTTATTTCTCTAGGCAACCTCCTTTTAATTGCCTGGGATGAGGTATCAGCCTCTTGATTTTCCAAAGCTGGCGGCCTTGCTGCAGTATTTTACAAAAAAAAAGAACTTGAATTTAGAAGAAACTATCCCAAACAATCATATTGTTAGGAATATAAGTGCTATGTGAATTTTTAAGCTTACATTCAGCAACCATCTTCTCCAATTCCCTAATGGCATTTTCCAGCATTGAACTTTTGGACCTTACACTAGAACTGTCTTTTTTATGGACATGTGAAGATTTCTGCACAAAGTTACATTCAAGCTCAAGACCAGCAACATGGAGACAATAAACTGGGCAGTAATAAGCAGGGGGGAAAGTATAACAAGGCAAAAACCTTCTAATATTAGCATGAAAGGAGGAGGTTGGTGGTTTTAGTTAGACTATATTAGAACTATATGGTTCTAGGATTAATTCACATGCATGTAATAGTTCTAGCATTTTCAAAATCAATCTTCTACCATCTACAAGGCCTAAAAATTTCTAATGGAATTTCAAGCATCTCTGCTTGCATGTTTGATATGGTGAATTTATACACACACCATTAAGTTCCTTGTGTCCAGATTTTAAAGAGTTGCAATGCATGACTGTGTCCAACCTAACAGTCTGTCAACAAAAAATAATAAGAATAGAAATTTAAAGCACTTACAGTTACTTGCATCAAAATCTTGCCATCTGGCATATTAAGGTCAGGCAGCTCACGCACACCATTCTTCTCTTTTGATCGAACTGACGGTTCAAGTTCATTAATACCAGTTACTGATTTTGCAGCTTGCAACTTTGGTTGTGGGTAAGCACTTTTATCATGATATTTCTGATGCGACGCATCCAAGGATCCACTTGCATCTTTTGGTTTGTTGGTCAGGTTTTTTGCCTGGAAACCTCCAGTCTTTGGCTTTTCAATATCCTTAGCCTCTGCTAGAGATACAGAAGCATCACCATTTGAAACTTTTATAGATGATGATGGATCCAAATTCATTTTAGTTTCAGCAGATTTCTTCTTTGAAGAAATTCCAGATGCATATGGTTTATTCTGAGATTTCACATCCTCACAGCGCTCACTCGTCATGACCAAGCTTTGAGAGGTATCAGAAGAGTTCTTTCCGAGCAGCAGTGCTGTCTTCCCAGCTACTGACTTACCCAGCTTAACATGTTTATTTGATGTATGACCATCATCACCCTCACCAGCAGTCTTAGTTAAATGTTTTCTCCGTCTTTTCTTTGCTTGCTGGTTAGGTATAACAGCAGGTTCATTTCTTGCAAAAAGAAAACAAGCCAATCAGTAAAAAAAGGTTTTCTACAGACTAATCCAAATAAATAAGCAAAAATCTACAAATATGAGTTTTTCCTTAGAATAGGTCAGATATAAAGTATCAGCATTGTCAAATCAATTTAAATAATAAAACTATAGCCAATAATAGACATATAATTTCAGAAGCTCGAGTTAGTGAAAATTTTCAGCCAAGATGGTGGTTTATTATAGGAAAAATAAAACAACTCATCATTAATGATTGCTTTCGCAGGGTTATAGCTGACACAGACAATTTCAAAACCACCTGTGATACCAAGGTCAACAACCATGAACAAAACCATGAAGTTCATGTAATCAAAGATGGAAACTAGCACACACAATTGACGGCAGCAGACTAATTGCAGAAACAAAGAGCAACAAGGACACAAGACATATTTGATCGGTTTCAGCTTTGAAGCGTTCAACAGGATAGAAATAAAAGTTTCTTTTATGCGGTCAACAAACCAGCTGTATAGTTGACATTTGTTTCATCAAGACAACTTCATGTGTGAGCATTAATAAGTTGAGAATTCACCTTTTCTTTTTGGGTTCCCTTGATTTGTTATCACTTGGACACAAATTGGCCCAAAGCACAAGCAATAACGTTTAATGGGCCATTGATCAGGCGTCGTTTATCCAAGAACAAAAGAATGAATCTAAGACATTACTCTGTGTCACTATACTGTGACTACTGAAGACATACTGTACTACCTTTCACTATAAGTCTGATGGAAAGACGGGAAGAGATGCAAAAGCAGTAAGATTATAATGGTAAATCCTTTAAATCAATTGCATTAAAAAATGGCAAACTCATTATTGACAGAAGCTTCAACTCTAAAGTGCTCAGTGCAAAACCAAAGGCTAACCAAATGAAAAGAAGCAGATAGAACTATCATGTAATGAGGCAACTTCCAATCAGAAGTACAGTTAAATAAAAGTGTTAAAAGATAAATTACATGCGTTCCAGCTTTCCTCTGTTAACAAAGAATCCATTGTGTTTTATTGCTGAATTATCCACTTGAAAATATTCATCCTGCAGAAACAATTTCAATTAACATTCTGGACTCTAAATATTCTAAATATTTTTGAACAATAAGGTCAAATATTAATCAGAACTGCATATATACAAACATAGAAATTAAAAAAAAAAAAAAAAGGGAGCCACAGAAAGAAACACCAACCAGCTCAGCATCATCAATAAAGGAGTCATCCGTATCATATTGATCATCATCGGGAGCATCTTTTAGATCTTCCTCATCACTACTATCCTTACCCTGTGAAGGATTCCGTCAAATTAGTGCATGTAACTCTAATTACATGCACTGATTCCCATGCAAATCAAATAAAATTGAAGGCAAAAGGAAATAGTAAACATGAGATAAAATATAGCATACCATGTAAAGACGTTCAATCTTCTCAATTACAGCACTGAAACGATTTGGAGCAGGTGCATCCTTCTCTTCGTTTTCAGTTGGTTGTCCCTGTAGAAGGTCAAGCACAAGTAAGTATTCATACTGCATAAAAACTATATTGACTTCACAACAACAAACTGTAACAAGAATACATATATTCCATGCAACTTTAAAATTCATAAATTCAATAAGAAATATATGATAGCTAGATCCAGCATAAGAAAAAAAAAATCACCACTTAAACAAATGCAAATGACACCAAAAAATCATAATGCAACAAGTTTTTTCCCTTTCCTCATGCAGTTCCAAAGGTAACTAGCACATACTAGCAAAAACCTCTTAACAAACAGGCAACTAAGAAATTTTGCTTGCGTTCAAACTCATAAACATTCTTGCTCATAAATATTTTTGCTCATCTCATAAATGGCTGCATTCATCAGTCCCATGTTCAGCTTTTTCCTTCGTTCCCCAGATTTTCTTAGCAACCGAACAAAATTTACGAGTTATGTAAGTTACAAAACTAATTTCAGCTTAACGCACCGCCGAACTTCATTTTATCAACATTACAACTTCATCAACAACTAAGTCATGCAGTCATGTACGCAAGTATATTACATTGAGCTTAGCTTACCGGGGCGATACGAGACTCAAGGTTGGGGTGAGCGTTCACGAGAGGCGGGTCCGAGGCCGGTATGGATCCACTATTGACTTTGTTTGCGTCTTTCATGAGCTTCTTCCATGACACAAATGTAGTTTCTCCAGGTCGAAGCTCCACCGTGAATATTTGTCTGTCTCCTAGTTTCACATACGACGGTGTTACTCTCGACGACGATTCTCCTCCGCCGCCTCCACTAGTCCCTTCCTCCATTTGTCGACTCACAATTCTAGGGTATGGAATTGAGAATTATCGATAATTTACTATTCTTCGACAGACATAAAGAGATTTAATAAAAGAAAACCCTAGATAAATTTTATCGAGAGAAAGAGAGTGTTTGTGTATTTTAGACGTACTTTTTGAATAAAGAAATAAAAAAGACAGAGGGAGAGCTGGGCGGGACGCGAAAACCGTTTTCGGGGGTTTAACTGGAAAAATGAATTTTCTGTTTTAATTTTCTTGCATTTTCTTTCCCGAGAAAATTTGGGGCAAGGGAACGAGAAAGGGCGGGTTGAGCTTGCCCGTTCTATTACCCGACCCGGAATTTACCCCAGTTTGTTTGTGGGCTTGGCTTTGTCTCGTTGTTGAGTTGAGCCTTTGGTCCTATTGAGGATTAATTACAAAATATTTTATGATGTCAAAAATAAAATATTTTTTCATAAAAAATATATAGTTTAATTTTGATTATTTTAAAACTAATAATTTTAAACTATAATATTTATTAATCATATAATATCATATTCTTTAATTATAAATTATATATTCTAAAAAAAAGTCACATTTTTAAATAAAATTTATGTGATGTTTAGTAAAATTTTAATGCTAAAAATGTAAGAGAAAAAATTTAAATGTTGGTAATTGTAATATTATTCAAAAATCAAAGGATTAGGGTTAATTTGGCTTGTTTTACCAAATAGATAAAATAAGTTGAATTTTTTATGCTATATTATATTTTTATAGTTTTATAATTGATTTTTATAAAAGTTCCAAATATTAATTTTTAAAAAATTATTTTTAGACCATAATTTTGGCATAACAAGTTATAAATATTCACCACTTAAAAAAAAAGTATATTCTTTATTTAAAAACCACTGTTTGCAAAAATAATAACAACAATGGAACAAATTTTTCAATGAAAATAGAGTTATTTTCAAAATCAAAAAATTTTAAATTTTAATTTCAGTCAAAATTGGATTAGCTAAAAAAAATAATAGCAACATCAAACTAAATTTATCACTTGTGAGCTTAAATTTTGTACGAAATTTATCAATATTTTTTATTTAATTTGTATATTCATTAAATATTTTAATATATGCTACTATTATTATTTTTTTTAAATATAGACATTATTTTTAGTAATTTTAAATATTAATATAAAAAAATTATGTGAATTAAGTTTATTATATACGAACTCGCTGAAAAAATAATAATAATAATTTATTATATTTTTTTTATTTGTATAATTTTAATTATTAATTATAAAAACACAATCGCATAGAAAAATTTTGATGAATATATTTCATATAAATTTAATTTTTTACAATTTAAAATAATTAGAGAATTATTTGATATATAGTTAAAAAAATTTTGAAATAAATTTTGAGCTCAACTTTGATTATATATAAATAGATTGTAAATTTGTTTTTAAAATTTATTTATTTATTATTTCAAATAAATAATTAAATTAAAAATTTAACTGATACAGTATTAAATAATTTAATTTTTTTTTGGAGAATTAATCAATAAATTATGAATTTTATTTTTTGATAAAACTAAAATTACTAATGTTGAAAAATGCGGAAGCAAGTTATTTTTTAGGATCCATTCTAAAATAAAGTTATATTAAGATCAATTTGAGGAATTATTGTAATTTTTAATATTAAGTATTAACCCGGCCTTTTAACGCTGCCCATTCATAAACTGACATCTAAGCGATTGCAAATCCTTCTAAACTCTTTACCCGCACACAATTCCAACTTCCAAAACCCAATCCAAAACCTTGTCTCCTGTATCGATGTCGAAAACGTTAGCATTTTCCCTCCCTCTTTTCCCTCACTCTCACCTCCCAAGCACTCCCCAGTGTCATGGCCATTGCCACAACTTTGCACCTCTTCGCTCCACCACCCTTTACTATCAAAACTTCGGCCTTAGCCATCACTAACACCATCACTATCCCATTTTTCTCCTCCTCCAAATTCAAGCCCATCTTTACATATCATTTCCCTATACCTTACAGAAACCCAACTACATTCATTGCCAAGGCCGACGAAGGCGACGCAGATGAAGTGGGTGCCGATGAATACGACATGGACGAGGAAGAGGCGGAGGAGATGGACAACAAGAAAGACTACGACCTCGGTTATGATCCTTCAGTTGTTGCAGCTGCAGCGACTTTTGGTGGGGACGAGGACATTGCCATGGTAAATAGCAAGAGCTTTGTGTCCACACAGGATTGGAATTCTGAAAAGATTGTCGATTACCGGATTGATGAGGAGGAATTTCATAAAATTAGCTTGTTAGAGTGTGATTTCTTCATAAGGAAGCCGCCTGACCCAGATAATGATGTTTATGATTTTAGGGAGGTTAGTGGAGCTCTGATTTTGATTGTTGTTAGAATTTTAGTGTTTGTCTTTGTATTATTGTTGATTTTGCTTTCTGGGTTAAATTGTCTTTTTTCCATTTTTTTTCCTGTTGGCTGTAGATGTATGTTACTCCGCCGGATACTGATGTTTATGCTATACCAAAAGTTCTTGCTCCAATGCCACAGAAGGTGATTTAATTTTTCGTCGGTGAAATCCATTATATTTTTAGACTTTAGATGATATTCAATTTCAAGAGAACTTTTTAATAATTTAATAAAGGAAACCTCCTTAGTTGTTCATAGCTAAAATAATTACTTAGTTCTTGCTTCATGAAATGGATGCATATCAAGAAATAAGGCCAATTGTTGATCGGTTTCAGAAGTACTTCCCTACCGCTAAGTAATGTTAATAGTATTAGTATATTGGGTCAGTATTGGAATAGACAACAGGGAATGGTGGGATGTGGTATATTTTCATGTACTATATATCTGAGATAGCACAATTGTGGTTTACATTTTTAAAGCCACTTTAATATTTTATTAGATAGTGAACTTTACAGTTCAAGAGCCAATCATATTTCTGTCACATATTTATGGCTGTTGTTTTTTTAATGGAAAAATTTCAGTACATTCGCTGTGCACTGAGTGATTACGGACAATACAATGTAACAGAACCTCCTATTGATGCACCGCGAGATCCATTGTATAAATCTGAGAGAGAGATTACTAAGGTAAGAGTGATTTGTTATTAATTAGGTAAGAGTGATTTATTAGCTAACATATGCTATCTATATCACATGTTGTGGTTTGTAGCTTGAATCATCCATTTTTATTTTTTGACATCTGCCCTGCGCTAATCATAAAAACGAATGCAAAGACACTCTGTGATGTGAACATTGATTTTGTTTTTTTTATCCTAATCTTGTGTTGGACTGAGATAACCCTTAAAATATCATCTACTATTCAAACTCATAACATCGATAGGAGGCTGGTTATTGCATTTATCATAGCATATGCTAAGTTAGCGACTTCTATGCAGATTCATTCTTGTTCTCCATTTGAATTTCTGAGTAATCATGTTGGATTGGATTGGCAGATAGACAGCTTCATGGCATCATCTAGTGATTCCCAGGATTGAGTTTTATATCCCAAATTTATCTCAAGTATCTTTGTTTTCACCACCTAATGCTGGCAACTTAACTCCATTTTTTCTTCCAGTCTTTCATACCTATGAACTCCTATTTCTTTTATATAGAAGATTGAAGTTGTTTGTAGATTTGGAGGCATAAGACTGCATCTGATTGGAAAGTGGAAAGATGGGAAACCAGTAAAGCAACAGAAAAGAAGGAGCTAGGTGGTTGCAAAATAACATTTGAGCCTAAATGGAAAACAAAGCATTTTAAACAACTCAAGCAAGACACTTATATTCAATTTGAGTCATGAGAAGCTACACCATAACTAAAGATATAATATATGTTGAGTACGACAAAAATATTAGCTGTTGTCGTTATTCAAGGAATCCTCATCTGTTTGAAGTGGTATTCAAGTTATGGAGTTTGATACAAAATTATCACACTATTGTTGATGGCTGCACAAAGTTCCTTACTTCTGAAGAGCAATGCAATATGCGTAGCCTAATCAATTGTCAATATGGTGCTACGTTCAGAAGTTGTTCCTACCTAAGAATTATTGGAGATATTTGTTTGGTAGTGGTAGTTTGGTCTCCCAAATATTTTAACGTATATCAGTTAGTAAATTGGTGATAATTTCTGAACTAGCATTGATATATCAGCAGATTGTTTTCAGAATCTAGAATCCAAAAGATCGCCATTTTTTTGCTCAGTGATTCAATATTCTTAATGCAACACAAGTAATTGGATTTTTTGGTTGCAGGTTTTCTTGACAAAGCATTACAGGAACATAAGGTTTAGTGACCCAGAATTTGTGCTAGATTTTGAGGAGATATACGTTATTGATTCCAAAACAAGGTCAATAACCAGAGCAAAAGTAGTGGTAATTGATTTAATTTTTAAGCTGTTCTTTAATCTAATTGCTATAAGCTTATTCCCTTTCTGATTTTGACGTATATATATTTCCTTTTGTCATTTTGGTTTAGATGAATCACACTGCTTTTGCAGTTAATGTGCCAATTTGACAATGCAAAGCTCTAGGGTATTTAAGGTTAAGGTTTTCTTGTGTTTGCATATCAAATTCTCTCCTGATCCTTATTTTGATATGGCGTACTGGAAGTAATATGGAACTGAAGGCTGTTTCAACCATGCATTTTTCTCCATTTGAATTTCACCATTGTGCTTCCCCTGGCTGAATTGCATATTTACATCCAATGAAGTTTCTTCTCCACACAATCCTGGAAACAAACTGTGAACATCCATATGTTAAAAAATAGTATTTTTCTACCTGCAATCCCTGGTTTCAGGACTGATTCATCACGTGATATTGTTATCATATTAGGCAAAAGCAGTGGTTTCTTCAAAATTGACTTGATAAGATAAAGGTCCAGGGTTAGAGGTTCCACTAGAGTTGAATTGAGATTAGATTAATAAATATATATATATATATATATATATATATATTATGGAGAGTATATATAAAAAGGCTTTCATTAGAATATTTAGAACCTACAAAGCAGAAATGAAAAGAAATAGTTAACTGTCTATACTTTTTGTTTTCTTGGCATTCCTATCCTCAACTTTTTAATATGTAAATAAAGATCCATATATTTCTTATTCTGCTCTACCAATCCACTGTACCTCAAGTTCAAGGTGATTATAGGACATTGGAAAAGGTGAGGAAGATTCTAATGGTAGAGAAATTTTACTCTTTTTTCCATGCTGCTCGTTAGTTTTATATTACTGTTCTGACCGAAACTCTTTGCAGTATGTGCTTTGTATGTTAAGAGAGTAGTGATTACATGAGGATTATTCCTTACTATGTTATCAATCCATTAACTTGTTATTGAATTTTAGAGTCACCTTGACTGCCTATTTTATGATTTCCATAACTTCATTTTAGCTTATTGCTTTATGGTTGATTTGCCCAGGTCACAGTTCCTGGAGGAAGAAATAGAGACAGAAAGGGTGACTTACTTGTGATTCGTGATAGTGGGACATCCTTCAAAATAATTCATGCGGTGACTTTCCCTAATCTAAATCTGTCAGTGTGAGTTTATATGTTTTGCATGACCTGATTGATTTTCTGTCGTTGATTTTAGAGTGAAAGAGATGATCCAACCACCGTGATAGAGAGGGAAGAATGGGCGAAGAGTAGGCAAGACATGGAGAGACATCTCAGTAAGCTGCGGGACTTCAGTGTTTCAAATTGGTTCTAATCAATCAAGCATAATATGGAGACTGCTTCATAGGGATGAAATATGGAAGGGAATGTGGCTTGGTCAGAACATGTGCAGGTATATTAAAGCTTGAAATCTGATGATTGAGCTTATAATGCCATTATTGTGGAAAAAAAATTCTGCTCTTGCCGAAATTTTGGGTGTTTGCGCAAGATTGTTGGGCACTCAACCAGTTACCCTGGCTTCCATTTTCTATATATGTAGAAATTTCTTCAACTTCATGTCCAGTCCTATGTTGTGTTCTTAACCAGTAATCTTCAGATCAAATAGGAAAGTGTAATGTTGTTGACTCTGAAGAACAACACTTTATTTGTGATTTGGTATCTTTTGAAGAAAGCAGTTGGGTAATCCTGATTTTGGTTATTTACTATCAACCAAGCCTTTAGCTTCAGCTCACAAGTCTTAACCCCTTCTGATTTTGGCATTCTACACACTACTGTTAAAATTGGAGAGTCCATTGACTATCATATTTGGGAATCAGGATATCAATGGGGAAGGACGCAAATTATTCACAAGGTACTAAGGTAGTCTTTGATAATCCTGCATTGTTTTTTTTTTTTTTCCCCTTCGTTTTTCTTCATTTCTTCAAGCCTGCTGCCATGAGATTTTTAGTTACAAATGTCTGGTCTTGTTGCCATGAAAAGACTCTGGTTAGTAGCAGACTTGTTCAAACCATGGGCTAGGCCTGGAAGTTGGAGCCTTGGCCTGTTATCAGTAGGGAGCATTCACAAGCACATTGGGGCTCCTTGTGCATGTGGGTTATGTTTCATTTCCCTCTCCGCGAGTAGCAAGCATCAATTACGGTGTTTTTAAAAATTGATTGGTCGGTGAATAGGATTAACTGGTTCGACCGATTTGACTCAATGAAGGATGCATCAAAAGTAATATTAAAAAATAATAATAATAATAATGAATGGCAGAGAGAAAAAGGACACAAGACCAACTCTCATTTTTTTTTTTTCAACTCTCATTTTTTAAGGTAAGACAATTATGGATATGACCAGTAGATGCTGAGCTCTTTTCTAGTTAGTGCCACGAAATAAGTTGGACTTTGCAACCACAATCGATATGAAAATCAAAGCCGTGACTTTACACGACACAAGCAATGGCTTTATCTATTTATCTATATCTATTATGGAATTATAAACAGTTGCCCTATATATGAGCAGCTCCATGTACTCGGGCAATACATACTCCAGCCCACCTGAATCATTTGTTTTTGTTTTTCATCAAATTAAAAAAGTGAACTTAATATAATTAAATAAAAAGTAATTATGATTATTGATTGATTAAATTCTAATAATTTGAAGTTTGAACTTAAAAGATCATACTCAATTTTTTATAAATTATAGAAAAAATTTTATATGAATTTAATTCAGCACATCAATTTTAATTAATTAATGGTGATATGACACATTAATTAATAATTATTAGAGATTATTATTATAATAAAATATTTAAATTATAAAAATTAACATCCAGATATGTCGTATCATTATTAATTAATTAATAATCTGAACTAGGTTCACATAAAAATTAAGTATATATCAAATTGATCAATGATTTAAATTCTTTAAATCTCCTTTCTTCTCTTTTTTTTATTTGTAAAGACTATGATATTCAAATTTAAAATTTTATCTAAATTGAAAAATATACTTACCTTTAAGCTAAAGTTGTATATTGCTACATATTAAAATTTTAAATAAAGCAAAACCTGCAAAAACTAATAAAAAAAAGTTCAATTGTTTATCACTAATTAAATATTTTTTCCTTTTTTATTTATTTTAACTCAACAAAAATAGTTTATGGAGTGAGATTATTACATATGGTAGTAACAAAACAAGGTACCAACTTACCTTTTGAAAAGTTAATTAAATTAAATTGTTATTTATTTATTTATTTAATGGGTATTTGACAAAAAAATTTAATGCAGCTATTAATTTTTTTATTTTCTAAAATTATATCAAATCTGTTTGATCAGTAATAGTTATTAACTAGTCAAATAATTATGTTTACAAATATTCTAATTTGGAATTTTTTTTTAAATTACTTATTTAAATATAAAAAAATTAAAGTATCTCTTTAAAAAATAATATTTAATTAAAAATAAATATTAATATTATTAAATATATTAACAACTAACAATTAATAATAATTTTATCAAATTAATAACAGTTAACAACTTCTATTACGTTAAACTAAATCACCTAAACTGCCAGGGATAAGTTTTTAACCTTTACATGGTAATGGCAAAACATGAAGAAGACTTAGAATTGAATGTAGCATCTACTATATCTAAGATTATACAGTGTACAAAAGACTTACATCCTTAGAGTCTCCCATGGGTTTAATGTTTATCAAGGCAATTCACAAACAATTGTAGGTTCAATCCTAGGCACTCTATTTCATGACCTTGACAGTTTTTCGAGTTTTCATCCCTGAAAATCATCATATTCCTTTCTTAGACAAATGGGTCATATAATAAATTAAAAATAATTAAAATTTTTAAAAAAACGGGGGACCCATTTTGCCTTTTTGACCAATTCTTTGCACAATTTTATTGAGAAAGAAACTCTTTGAAAATTGATTTGATGGTTAAGGTATAATTACAATGCCACATTTAGTTGCATCACTTGAAACCCTAGACATGACTATCACATACTTCAAAGAGCCTAAACCATCGCAACTGTCTATTATGTAGTACATGCACTTCTTCCTTCATCTTACGTATCAACACACAACCTAAGGTCCCTCATTTCCTGCCCCAAAGTCTTGTCCACATAATTACCCTAAGGATTAAGGTTCAGTACATTGGCATATATATATTTACTCTTACCTTATTATCGATATTTTCAATTTTATATATTATATTTTATACATATATAGGAACTAACTTTTTTTTTTCCTATAAAGCTTTGATTTAACTGTAAAAATTAAAATAGGTTCAGATACTATTTAGATTTTAAATATGATTTCAGGTAGAGTTTAATTTGAATTATACTTCATATTTGATAAACAATCTCTTTTTTATACATTAAAATTATATTTTTTAGTATAAATTATCAAATATTTGATAATTATATTAAATTTCAACTAAATTTAAATTCGGATCATGTGTATATAAATTAGTAACAATCGGATTATTAGTATTAGATTTAATGCTCACATGCACTTCCCTCAACTATATAAAATCAGTCTATTTTTTAATTTGTAATTTTTCGAATGAATTTTATTTTTTTTCAATACATTCTTAAGTACAACTTGGGCAAATAAATTTTGAGAGCTAAATCATAAAAATAATCCTTTTTATGAATATAACGTGAAAATTAATTATAATATAATATAAAAAAATTGTGTTGCCTACATTTCTGTACAAAATAAATGAAAAAAAAAAACCTAAAAGTAAAACCTAAGTTGATCTATTAGAATCAATGACACGGGGACTGGGGAGAGAAAAGACCAATGGTTAACAAGGTGAAACAAAAACTACCAATGCCAAATCAAACATAAGATAAAAGAAGCTGTCTTTCACTCTGTTAACACCCCATAAACAAACCCTCTCTTCTGTGCCACTAAGAAAGTTTTGTATCTTCAAACCGATAATAGTAACCTCTTCTCCTCTCTATTACTATACTTTCCTCTCTCTCTTTATTATACCTCCTTCTCTCCTTCTTATCTTCATTTATTTTGAAAACAAGAATCAAGAACCAAGAAAATCAAGAAGATCATGGGGAGAGGCAAGATTGAGATCAAAAGAATTGAAAACTCGAGTAACAGGCAGGTGACTTACTCCAAGAGAAGAAATGGGATCATGAAAAAAGCTAAGGAAATCACAGTTTTATGCGATGCTCAAGTTTCTCTGGTTGTTTTTGCTAGTTCTGGGAAGATGCAAGAGTATTGCAGCCCTTCTACTACGTATGTATTTTATACATAGTTCTTTTTTCCTTTCTTTCTTTCTTTTTTGGTTTTCTACTAATATATATATATTTTTAATTTTAATTTTAATTTTATCTTTGTAAAGACTGATTGATATGTTGGACAAATATCACAAGCAATCTGGTAAGAGGCTTTGGGATGCTAAACATGAGGTGGGTTTTTAATTAAATTTTGATTTCTCTCATTATTATACCCCTTTTTATCCATTGTTTTTCTCTGATTTTCGAATGCAAAATTAATGACTTTTATTTTTTATTTTTTGCTAAAAGTATGATAGGAAACATAAACTATGAATTCTATGAACAGATCTACAAATGGGATCTATATATATATATATTGTTGAAAGAAAAAAACTGAAAAAGGAATGAACTGCAACATTTATATATGAATAGATCTGGTAAAAAAAATGTTTTTTTTTTTTTTTTTTATGATTATGATTCCTTTTCTTTGCAAAATTTGAAAGAACATTTTAGATCAGAAGCAAATGAAAATTATATCTATAAATAGATCCTTTCTCTTTTTGGTCTACAAACTTCAAGGAGATATACATATAGGCCTAACCTTTTATTTCTAGGGTTTTTCTTGAACACAACACTTCAATTCTCTGATATATATATATATATATATATATATATATATATATAAGAAGCTATATATATATATATAAGAAGCTCATATAACATATTAACTGACCATTATGTACTGCAAGCTACCCTTTTATTTTTTTTTATTTTATATTCTTGTGAAAATAAATTTAAGATTTTTTTTTTGTTTAAAAAATACAGAACCTGAGTAATGAGATTGATAGAATCAAGAAAGAGAATGATAGCATGCAAATAGAGCTCAGGTAATTAATTAAATTAATCTTAATTAATTTCTGCCCCTCCAAATCTTAATCTCTGATCTAATGGTTAATTAAATTAATTTTTGTTTCCTGCAGGCACATGAAAGGAGAGGATATAACTTCTTTGAACATCAAAGAGCTTATGAATATAGAGGAAGCTCTTGAAAATGGCCTTGCCGGCGTTCGTGACAAACAGGTTATAATATATATTGCTTAATAGATAATTTTACCTTGAATTTTGTATTGTTTTGCAATTATACCATATTCTTTATTTTGTATCAATTTTATTCTAGAGTTAAATTGAAAATAATAATAATAATAATTTTTTATCTATTAAGCCTAAATATATTAGCACTCAGATTAATCTAATTTAGAAGCTAATGATCTTGTTAATTATATTTATACATAGAGGATTTAATTAATTAAATTAAACAAGTTCTGATTTTTCCATCTTATTTCTTTCTTTGTTTTTTTAACTTTCTTGTAACAGATGGAGTACTACAAGATGATGAAGAAAAATGTATGTTATGAGAGACTTATGCTATATATGTGTGTGGCGCAAGTGCTCTTAATTACTCTTAATGTATTTTTGTTGTTTCTAATTAAATTCAGGAAAAGATTTTGGAGGAAGAAAATAAGCGTCTAAGTTTCATTCTGGTAATTTTTATCTATTCTTCATTTTATAATTTATATGATTGTGTGTGCACATTAATTAATTAGAATGATAGACAATCACTAAGTAATTATTATATTGATAATGATTAGTTTGGTTGATAAAAATGTTTGCTTCTTTTATCTTTATTGACCATGATTCGAATTTTAGGCTAAGACCACATATGAGAATAGTTTCGGAGTACCAAAAAGATATAGTTCAATTGGTAAAACACACTTGTATTTTATGGTGAGATATTATAATCGATCTGTAGAAAAAACACACATTAAGAGGGGCAGTCACAAATTTCGAAATAAAATTAATTCTATCAACCATAAAACGAGGGTGGAGATACATATGATAACATAAAAAAAAGTTTCACAGTATATATAAATATTTGTGAAAAATGAATACTATATAGATGTTTGTGCAAATGTATACTTGCACAAGTCATTCCTATTTTGCTAATAGCTAGGAATTGAAAGATTGATGGATAGTTGCTTGTGCGAGTGCAACTCTAAATCTTTTTATAAAAACTCATAATTATATCCCATAAATGATTAATCAAGAAATGATAAACAAGCACGGTACACAACTATTACTATAATGAAAAGAAGAGGAGGAAAGAGTGAGTGCACTGCACTGTGCAGTTTTTCTTAAGCTAACACTTAAAAAGTTGGTGTCACCTCAAAGAACAATTTGTTTCTCATTGGAATGATTAAGCATTCATCTAGCTTAGCTAGAGACCCAAAATAGTAAACTTTTTCTAATGAATCAATCAACTTTTAGTTAAATGATACTAGAACCATTCTCATTATTATAAAATTGCAGAGTTTCAATCTGAATAAAAAAACTCAATCATCAAGAAGTTATGACTTAATCCTATTAAAGTAGTCTCCAATACGTGAGATAATGAGTTTTCAGTCTAAATATAATTAATAAAAAAGTAAAAATATAAATTCTCATATGGGTCATTGCTAGGTTTAACAATCAAACTTACATTTCAAAAAATCAAAAAGATAAAAATGAAAACTCACTTCCTATGGATTAATTATCACTAAACATCAATTAATTTACAATTGTATGTTTTCCCAATGTTTACAGCAACAACAAGAGATGGCTATGGAAGAGAATGTGAGGGAGATGGAAAATCCTTATCATCAACATAGAGTGAGGGACTACAGTTCTCAAATGCCTTTTGCCTTCAGGGTGCAACCTATTCAACCAAATTTGCAGGAGAGGATGTAACCTCCCTCTCTCTCTCTCTCTCTCTCTCTACATATATATGTGTGTATGTGTGTGGTTTCCAAATTAAACCTTCTATATATAGCTTGCTTTCTTAAAGAACTCTTCCAGCATTTCAGTAAGGTCTGTATGAGATGTGATCTCTCAAGCTTTCTAAAGCATCTAATATTATTACTGCTACTGCTACTACTAAATCTTGTATTAATTAAGTTGTTGTGTGAACTTAATTGGCTACCTGGAGTTATTGCTTGTTTGCTGAAATTGGTTTTCTATGATTGCATGAATTCTAGGCTATTATATATATATGCTTGGACTAGTAATAAAAGAAAAAAAAGTTGATATTTGTTTAAAGATATTGCAAGTGAAGATTTTTAACCATCGAAATTACATAATTCGGTTATCCATATAAACATAATTGCAACTTGTTGCCCTTTTCATTTAGGACTTTGGGAGCTGACACAGTCAAGTC
The DNA here is from genome assembly GCA_948193065.1 of Aleurites moluccanus. NCBI lineage: Eukaryota > Viridiplantae > Streptophyta > Magnoliopsida > Malpighiales > Euphorbiaceae > Aleurites > Aleurites moluccanus. Next base: position 41,119 of record CANXYC010648445.1, on the reverse strand, counting down.
AATTTTATATAATTGCTTGTGAAAGCAAGTTAATTTGACTCGGTTTGTAATTATGTCCCAAAATGCTGCTCTGTAGTCTGAACCCAAGACAAGTAGAGCATGCGATATAGGACTGAATTGATAGGTTGATTGATGAAATGAGGCTATATGTAATTAAAATTCCATTTTAGTGAATAATAATGGGAATAAAATATTAACATAACCTAATTGACTTCAATGGGAAAGTGTTATCATGCCCCCCCTTTTTTTTTTTTTAAATTTAGTTTTAATAGAAACTTAAAAATATTTTTTTTAGGTACAAATATAATGGAAAATCTATTGTTTAAATTCAATCATATTTTTATGGATTTTTTTTAACGATAAAAATGTAAAATCTCTATCAAAAAATTTTAATTTCAAATACCGAATTGAAATAAAAATAACTGTATATGATGATTGTTATATATATATATATAAAAATTTAATATAAAATGAATATACATTTAATATTTATTTTAATTATTCTTGTCCTATTTAAATTAATTAAGGAATCCTAGGGTAATATGCATCATAGAAATAGAGATAAAAAGGTTGGGTGAAAATATATTATAAGTTGAAGAATAAGGAGAAAATGATTGATGGTTTTGAATACAAATGTACTCTATTTTCTTCTTTTCCATGAAGGGAAAAGATACTTTGATTCCCCTTCTTGCATTGTCCCATGAAAAAAGGACTTGTTAGGCCTCTTTGTCCCAAAACAAAAAGGTCCATATAAAGCTTAGAAATTAAATTTATATTGGACTTTGCTTTAAAGTGTCGATTCTTCAATTAATTAAACTAGGTAAATAACTTTTTTTTTATTAATTAGGCAAAAATATAATATAAGTTAAAGACATTGTGATTATCAGAAAATATCGTATAAAATTATTTAGAGTGAAAATAGAAAATTTATATAATCAATTATTAAGATTAAGTCGGGTAAAGTTGAGTATTAAACCATTTATAATTAATTAATAAAGTATGTAAAAATTAATTATTTATATATTTAAACATAATAATTGTGTTTATATTATAATGTCCATCAATTTTTCTTTTTATAATATTATTACGCTTAGTTTGGCTTTAGAAATTTTACTTATATAACATAAATTAGTTTTTATTTAATTGATGATGTGAAAAATAATGGAAATAAAATATGTGGTCGAAAGTATTTTGAAAAAAAATAAAATGAATAAAATCGATTATATTTATATTATGTATAGATTTGTTCTATATAATAATTTATTAGTGGTGCATTCGAATTACTTAATAAAATGATTTTCTTGTTCACCAATTAATTATATTGGTAGTCGCCCTCAATTTGTGCTGTTTTAGTTAAATTTTTTTTTATTTAAATTATATTTTCTTATTTTTTTTAATATAACGAAATATTGTTATTAAATTTAAATATTTCCTTTTTGAAAATATTAAATATCAATGTAAAAAATTATATATGGAACAAACTTATTATACATATATTGACTGAAAAATAAAAAAAATAAATTATATGTAGTCTTCATATAAAATTTTAATTAGAATTTATAAAAATTTAATCATATGAGTTTTGTTTAAATTTAATTTTTAAGAAAATTATTTGACACACAACAAAAAATCTTCTAAATAAGTTTTAGAACTTAATTTTTATTATATATACATATATTGATTATCATTTTTAAATTTAAAAAGGTAACATCAATATGAAAATATTATAGTAATAAAGTAAAATAAGTTCATTATGTATTTTTTATAAATAAATTTAAAAATAAATTAAATAAATAAAAAGTGAGATTCTCACTTATTATTTAAAATAATAATAATTATAATTAAATATAATTTTATGAAAATCTCTATTTTTTATCCAACTTATTTAAATAATTATCTATAATTATATTTTATTTAAAATAAAACCTTTTAAAAAATGCTCTCAGAAAAATCGTTTAAAAATCGTAATTATTTGTACAAATAAAAATTTTGTCTAATTAAATTAAATAGATTAGTGCAAAAATAAAGATATTTAAAACTTTCAAACAGTATTGACGTAAAAAGAATAGTCTCCTACCAACCTATAGCATTTGTCTTTTCCTATTGATATTTGTCAACTTGGACAATTTTGTAATATTATTTTTTTTTACAATTTTATAATATTAGAAGTCAATAAAATTCCCTCAAGTATTGATTAAAGAATAACAATGACATTTCATGTGAACCTTTTTTATTAGTATTATTATTATTATATTAATAATTATCTAATTTTAATTGAAAGATAACAATAATACCACTTTACCTCAACATTTATTTATTATTATTACTGTATTTTATTTATAACTTTTTAATTTTAGTTAAACGATATCAGTCATTTCAAAAATTAAAATAAATTATATTTAATAAGAAAATAAACAAACGCTCTTATGGATCAAAATAATAATTAAAGTTAATTATTATTGTTGTTTAATTTAATCAACGCATCTAATCAATCCAATAAAACCCTCATAGTAACTCACAAGTATATGGTGCTATAATAATTATCAATTAATTAATATTAGAGGCACTAAATAAAATGTAATGATATTTATTTCAGAATGACTAAATTGCCCTTGGATATGACACGTGTCAGAAAAGTGTGCTTAACTGAGTAGGAGAAGAAGACGGTTTCTACCTAATCAGAAATCACTAATCACAAATCACAACATCAAAAATTGATAAAAACACTCTCTTTCTTTATCTCTCTCTCTAAGGCTTTTGCTTTTCCTTTTCGTGCGTCCTCTGATAAACCAATTAAGCAATTCCTTTTCTCTATTTATTTATATTTATAGAAAATAAAGGAAAAATAGAAAAAAAACGAAGGAACTGTTTGATGGAAAAAACGAAAACGAAAACGAAATAGAAAGAGAAAACTCTTTCTTCTTCAACGGCCTTAAAATTCTATTTCTCTGTACAGGTATTTGCTTTTCTCTAGTTATGTGTCTCTCTCTTTTTGGTTTTTTATTTTTCGATGAATTTTTGGGTTTCAATGTGTATTGTTTTATTTATCTGTATTTAAGTGCATTTTTATTTTTATTTTTTTTGTATCTGCATTCATCTTTCGAATTCTAATATCGGGTTTTTGCTTGTGCAGAGGGAAGTGGATTCTAGGGTTCTATTTTTTTTTTATGATAATTATTGTAACTTATCTGCAAACTGTTGACCGTGGTACTTTTTTTTCCTTTTTGTTTTGAGAGAGACGGTGAATCAAAGTGGGAGGTTAGGGTTTTATTGATTGGAGGTCATTTTGGGGTTAGGCATTGTTTTGGCTTTTTGTTATAATGCATTTACTGGTGTTTTGGTGATTTATATGATGTTTCGAGTAATGGGTATCCTTTAATTTGTTAAACAAATTGATAAAACTTAGATGGGTTCGTGTGAGAACCCACTTGAGGTCCACGAACCTTTGCAACAGGCTGATATTGAGCAGAACCACCTGTGCTCAATTATGAATTCTGGTTCTGAGAAGCTGCCGTGCTTAGAGGCTACTTGTTTGGATGTTATTAATCATAATGTGGGCCCCACTGGTGCTTTAGATGGCCGCCTAGAGTTCATTCAAAATGGTAGTGCTGGTTGTATGAGCTCTAATGATTTAATGGATGCTGCGTCTATTGATAGGGGAATTGGGTTAGCCTGTGAGGGTGAAAATGTGGTTGATTTTGTACCAAAGATGTCGCTAGAGGTTGAATGTGGGAATGTGAGGCAAAGTGAAATTGATGAATGCAAAGTGGAAACTGATGGGCTGTGTGTGGAAAAAGTAGGGTCTAGTCATGAGAACAATGGATCAGTGAATTCACTGGAGTATTGTGAAGTGTCTATGGAATCGGTGCCTATGTCTGGTTCAATCAGAAATCATGAACAGAAGGATAACTGCAGTGGCAGTGTTCAAAGGGGTATGGCAGAGAAAAGTGATGGTTTAGCTGCAACAGAGATTGATGCTTGTGACCAAATGGTGCCTTCATTAGACTGTCAAATAACTGCAGAGTTAAGGTCGGTGGCTGATTTGCCTAGAAATGGGGTTGCACAGGACAAGCAGGACATTGGTGCCACTTTGGAAAGGGACACAGTGGTCATGGAAAATAAAAATGTTGGTTTGGTTGGGACAGAGACTGATAATCAGAGCCAGATGTGGTCTTCACTGGACCATGAGACCCTGTCAGAATTGATAAGGGTAACAGGTCCACTAAGTAACTGTATTCAGCAGGATGACCAGAAAGATGAACAGATTATTAACAGTCCCTCTGCAGAAGAGGTTAGGAAGTTTATGAAGGAGAATATCAATGTTTCATCTATGATAGACACTACAAGACACAATCAGTTGTTCTCTTGTCAAAGCTTTGATAAACCATTGGAATCAATGCCTAAGATTGGTTCCCCAGGAGAAACTGTTAAGCGGGAAGAGCAGAAGGACGATGTGTCTGGTAGTCTACCCTCTGAGGAAGGAGTTGTGGAAAAGAAAAGTGATATTTTAACCAGGGTAAAATCTAACACAAATGATCAAATATTGTCTTCACTGGATGCCGAAATGCAGGTAGAATCAGGTTCCTTTTCTGGTTTTCCAAGAGATAGTTGCCAACATAATGACCTGGAGGCCAAGACTGTCAGCAGTGTAGCCTTGGAGAGCGCAGTGAATGTGAAAAGTGATGCTTCAGCCCTGATGGAATCTGATGCATGCACCCAGAAGACAGTGCACAGCATTGAAATGCCTAAAGTATCATCTCTTACTGGCTATTTGGTGAGTGCTTGTGAAAGGCAGAATGATCAGAAAAATGACAAGGATGTCAATTGTCTCACTGCAGAAATGGTTCCAACAGATATTTTGAACAGAAGTGAAGTAGATAGATGCATCCAGGCATACCCTTCACAGGCTTGCCAGAGGACCTTGGAGAATTTAGCTGTGGCCAACTCATTGGATAACTGTGACCATAAGAATGAGCAAAGGAATGATAGGAGTGTTAATAGACCTTCTGCGGAAAGCATGCCAGATATTGTGAAAGAGGAAAGTGATGTTACAACTGAAATAAAGGTTGAAATTCACAACCAGAAATTTTGTAGGAAAGGAGATGCCTATGATTTGAAGGAAGGTTCACCTGAAATAACTCCTATCACTGCACAGTCATGCCAGCCCTTTGGGAAGGATGTTTTTCTTGCTACTCATTCTATCAATGCAGCTGAATGTTCTGAACATACAGATAATGAAGGGAAGGATCCTGCTGAAAGCTGTCCATCGAAAACCATATGTCCAGATATTGGCTCATCATCTTCTCGAAGGAGCAGTCGAGTTCATAAATCCTCTCAGAAGAGACAGACAAAAAAAGCTGCAAAGAAATGCAAGAACAAAGCCAAATTGCAAGACTTGCAGTTCTTCAAGGTTGAGAGAAGGAAGAGAAGCTGTTTCTCCAAACCGGCTTGCGCTTCTAACTGGGGATTATTAGGGAATATCACTCAATTTTTTGAGCTGAGTAATGGGCTAGGGCTCAATGAAATTCAAAACCATGGACCAAGCAAAATTATGGTTGACCAAGTTAGTGGAAAGCGGAAAAATAGTCGGGCTAGTGGAAGCTCCCAAAGGTCTAGTGTAAAAGAGCATGCTTCGGCTACTGGCATTAGATTGAAAGTTATTATGCCAAAAGAAGTTGGTCAAAATAGTCTGGACATGATAGTCCCAAAAGTAATTGATACCTCAGTATCTGATGTTGTTAGTGAATATGAGACTAAGTCATACCTAGGAACCTGTTTTGAAATCCCAAATTTTGTTAATGGGGTTGAAGGTAAAATGAGGGAAAAGGGGGCTAAACATCTTCAATGTTTTGGTAATAAGCTGGATGAGGCAAAAGTACACTCCAAGGCTTCTGTTTCAAATTTACATGTAGCAGATAAGGACTTTGAGGGCACTGTGGTTTCCCAGAAGTCAGCTGGAGATGCTGCAGGGGATTATCTTGGAGTTCCCTCTCGTGTAGAGGTTGATTCATTGGGAGCAGTAGTTGAGAAGAGGTATGCAGATCCTGGAACTTCACCAGACTCAGAAGTTATCAATTTAGTTCCTGAAGGCCAAGTTATTGCGAGATGTCAAGAAGATTTCCCTGATACTGTTTTGATTTCTTCTAAAGCTGTAGTTGCTCCTGGAGTTGTTGCTAGTGGTAAGAAAGGAAAGAAGAAAGATAGACGCACCCATGCCAGTGAACATTTTGCAGAAGATATATCTCCTGATATGTCAAGCATGAACAATGTTAAAGCAACAAAGAAGCACGGGAGCAGGCAGAGAAAAGATTATAGATTTTTCTCTAAAGAGATTCTTATTTCAGCTGCTAGTGCATATGCTTCTAGCAAATCTTCAAGCCATAAGGAATTTTCTGAAGAACAGTTACATATGTCTATAAAGACTGAACCTGGAGTCTCCACAGAGGCTTTGCAAGCGGAAGTCAGTGCAGAAACTAAAATATGTTCTGGCCTTGATGTTGGCCTTAGGTTATCAGAATCACAGAATTCAAACAATCTGCCTTCAACTAAATCTAAATCCAAGGGGTGTCGACTTCCAAGAAAATCTGATGGAGTGAACAAGGGAAGGTCCAAAGCCTCTGACAAAGGAAGGAACAAGAGAGCGAATGGTTTTAGACAGAGAGGGAGGGAACAGAAGTCAGTTAATAAGAATAAAGTCAAGGAGAAAAGTGATCGTGTTGTTTTCAAATCAGAAGATGATCCAGAAACAGGTATTTCATTATTTATGATGCAAGCTGCGTATTTAATTGATTGACAATTTTGTATTCATATTCTTGTTTCTTTCTTTTTGTTTTGAATAGATTTTTCTAACATACAGAAGGTTAAATGTCAGTGCTATCTCACATTTGTAGTTGCTGCAGGAAATTGTTCTGTTGATGACATTGGAAAGACCAATCCTTGTGACAATATTGCATCCAAAGAGGTAGCTAAATTGGACATGGCATCAAGTGATGTAGTGGAGCAGCGTTTATCTGTGGGTAATGCTTGGGTGCGTTGTGATGATTGCCATAAATGGAGGCGTATTCCTGTTGCTCTTGTAGATTCTATTGGTGATACAAATTGCCAATGGTACTTGCTTTCTCAACTTTATATATCTTTTTAACCTATCTTGTAACATTTCTTTCATTTTGTTAGGTATATTCCTTTTTTTCTTATTTCTTAGGGTTATATAACTTGTTAACAAATTAAAATTTTAAAATACAGTGCTTATTTGTTTTAGCTGCTTTGGATTAAACTTATATAAATGTAAACTACTTTAGCCAGTGTTTATTTATGTATCTGTTTGCATTCTCTTGAATTAATTATGATCAATTTATATTACCTGTTTGGTTGGGGATTGAGTACCCAATGACCTTTTTATACATCTTTTTGTTTACTAGTTTACTTATATATAACAGCCACTAGCTAGACTTATTATTCCAATTCGGGAGGCTTACGTTTGATCCATTGGGATGGGAGAGCTACTACCCTAATGATATAGCTCAATCATTGAAATAAGAAAACCACAAACACATGCATAATTAATTTACTGAGATATCAAAATTTAATGATAGTTTTTGGTTTGTCTTGTGCATGCACATTAGAGAATTTTTCAGTCCCTCGCACACTTGCTTTCCCTTCCCTTCTCCAAAAACTATCTTTTATGATTTCAGAAATTATCCATTGCATATTTTTTTTTTTTGAAGGATCTGCAAGGACAACATGGATAAAGCCTTTGCTGATTGCTCCATCCTCCAGGAGAAGTCAAATGCAGAAATTAATGCAGAATTGGGCTTATCAGATGCTGATGAAGATGCCTATGATGTCCCTTCAAAGAATAAGGGATTAGAGTGTAAGCGTACAACAGGTACACAGTGAGATTGGATGCTAACTTTTGAGTCTTGAAGGGTTTTCACCCCTTTATGGAATTTGGTGTGATTCTTTTAATTGCATTTTCAGTTTCCAAGGAGCATGAATTTACGCGTATTTCTACTAATCAGTTTCTGCACCGTAACCGGAAGACACAGACTATTGATGAGGTCTGAACTTGACTCAAATTTAATTTCAGTTGTGATTGTGGTTTTCAGTAGATTTATGATGAATTGAACCTTTTTTTTTTTTAATTAAATGGTGATATTGAGGATTGGACTATATTTCATCTTCTGTAATTTATCTTTCACTTGGAGTGATAGCAAGTTGGGATTTTTCTCAGATGGTTATGGACTTGGGGATTTGGGATGTTTTGATAGATGTCATACTCGTATATGCCAAGCTATGTTGAAACCAGGATGTAATAATACTGTAATATGGAAATGGGAAAACTTGCAGAAAAATTAGTAATAACACTTTTGGGTTATATTGGTGGGTGGTGGCTGTAATTGATGTAGGACAGTTTGGGGATAAATTGGCTTTTAGGAATTAGGTCTAAGGTTTGTAGAAATAATAATCTTAGAGATTAAAACTTGCCTGGAAGATCAGTCTTATTTAGAAAATTAAAGGATAAATTAAACAAACAAAATAGAACTATTAGTATCATACCAATAGGATCTTTATTGATTTACTCCATTGGATCCATATTGATTTACTCCACAAATATGTGCCAAATGGGAAAATATTTGGAGAAGTGCTGATGGAAGGGAGATAACTTGCTCTTGCAATCTATTAGTAAGTCATCTGAAATGTTGTTCAGAGGATGCGGCATATTCAGTTTTAAAACAACAACCATGTATCAGTCTCACAATTTTTTATAACTAAATTGGCTAAAATAATTATTCTTGTCCCTAGTCATCAAAGTGGCATTTGCTATATATTAGTCAATTTATTCTAGCTTCTACTTTCAACGTGACAAATGAGGACTACTCTTGTCTAATTTTCTTTTATGATGACGTTTATGTCCTAGCAGTTTACTTTTTGAAAAGTTTTACTATTTTGGGTCTATATTGTTCCCGTGTGGTCAATAATATATGTGTTTTTGACCTTTGTTTTATTTTTTACCCCAGTTTGTACAGAGGTTAAGGTGTTCTAATGATCACAAAAACAATAAAAACGAATTGTAATGATGTTATATCTATTTGCTAATTTTTTAGCACTCCATGTATCTTATTCTGATTTCTGTCAATATCAAATGATATCAGTAATTTTAGAATTAAGAGAGTCCATCTCCTGGAATCTGATTTTGCTCTCACTATTGTAATTTTCATGTAAAATTTCAGTGTCTCAAGGGTTTATTAATCAGCACTCAAGATCTAGGCCTAATTCTTGACCTTAAGAAAAAAAGTGATTGCATTCCCTCTTGTAATATTGGTTTCTGAAGATCCGGCTCTTCGTGTAGTTTGTATTACTCAGACACACACTGCAGTACTAAATTCTTGCAAATTCCTTAATCAATTTATTCATCGAAAAGGATTTTCTAAAATCCTTTTATAAACTGGAGAATCCCTCCTTAACATTTTACTTACCAATCCTAGACTTCAAGATTAGGTATCTTTAGGATTTTACCAAACTTATACAATTGAAAAGGTAAAAGTTTGATATGTCCTATTTTCAAAGTACTTTGGAGTATGGAAATTAATGTTTTCTCTGCTTGTAACTTGATCTCTTTTTTTTTTTGCTTTTTTTACTTGCACCTTTTTCTTTTTATCTTTATAACTTCAGTTTATTGTGCAGGAATTTTCTCATTAGATTTTTTTACTCATTGTGGTAGGGAAATATGATTAGCTTTTCTGCAATGTTGCATTGCATTTTGGCCTTGTTATTAACTTGCACAAAATTGTGAACTTTATGGCTATGTAGGTTGCTTTAAATTTCTAATTTTAATTTATTTTATAATTTAAGCAGATAATGGTTTGTCATTGCAAACTACGTCCAGATGGTGTTTTAGGATGTGGAGATGAATGCTTGAATCGAATGCTTAACATCGAGTGTGTTCAAGGCACCTGTCCATGTGGGGACCTGTGTTCAAATCAGCAGGTACAGTGGTGGCTTTGTCAGACAGTAATACTTCTGTTACTATTAATAGCTTTTGTTTTATTATGAAGAGTACAGATTTTAGTCCAAATATCTATTTGCAGTTCCAAAAGCGCAAGTATGCCAAAATGAAGTGGACTCGATGTGGGAAGAAAGGTTTTGGGCTGCGATTGGATGAGGATATTTCTAAAGGACAATTTCTTATTGAATATGTTGGAGAGGTAACTTTTCAAGTGTAATTTGGTATTTTGAGTTAATGGCGAATTCGTTATGAGAAAAAAAAAGGATGAATCATAGAGATTTTTAACCTAATTTAAAACCATGCTTGCAAGTTTTCCATTAATATCATATTTATTTACTTATAATAAGTATGTACTGGGAAGATCATTGTTAAATATGCTTTTACCAGTTAGAATTGGACTACTACAAAACTTTTTACAATCATATTCTGCTAAGCCCGTGGTTGGATTTAGTCTTGTTTGTAAAATATGATCCTTGGTTGTAAATAACGCCTGTTATGTAGCGAAACAGCCGCTACATAATAGGAATTTAGGGTGGTGATATGTATTTTACAGGTACGGGATGGGAGATTCAAAAATCTCTCTGAAATGACATGATGACATGAGAAACATCCTTTTCGGACGTTTCAAATGTTATTTAAAACTGGAACACAAATGACGGAGGTACTTAAGAAATTTTCTTTTGCAGTTCAACTAAGAAGCTGTTTTTCTTTCTTTTTTTGCCATTGAGTTAAGTAGCTGTTCAGTAGTTCTTTCTTTAAAGATTTTTATATGGTATGGGAAATGCACACAGACACTGCTACATCAGTATGGGATTTTATTTCCCGTTTCAAATAAGTGACAATAAATAATTTTTTTTAAAAAAATTGTATTGCCCCCTTCTAAGTCACACACTTTTTTCTTTTCCATTTAATTCACCACACTCAAATACAAGAATAATATATATATATTGGATAGTATTAAGATTCCTTATTCTTTGTCCTTTAAATTCACAGTAGGGAATTAACTTGGATGTTCTGGATGTTTTTCTTACTTGTCCTTTAGAGGGAGCCCAGAGAGATATTTTTTATAATTCAACTCAACCCAACTTAGTCTAATCCCAAAATTAATTGGGGTAAGCTATATGATTCTTTGTTTCCACTCCAAATGATTTTGGGCAATGTCTTCTAATAATTGCAATGTATCTAAATCATATTGTATTCTTTTCCTCCAAGTTATTTTAGATCTATCTCTTTCCTTCTTCCTCTCCTCTATCATAATGTTAACACCTTTCGAACTGAAGCCTCCCTAAGTCTCTGTTTCACGTGTCCAAACTATCTTAATCTCCATTTTTTCATCTCGCCCTCAATCAAAGCAACTCCCACTTTATTTCTAATGCTTTCATTACGTGTCCTATTCGTTCTAGTATGATCACACATCAATCTTAGCATCCTCATCTCGGTCACACTCGTCTAGATACATGTTGACTTTTTATTGTCCAACACTCACTTCCATATAACAAAGCCAGTCCGGTAGAATTTTCCTTTCAACTGATTCGGAATCTTGCGGTCATATAGGACTCTCGTGGAAAGCTTCCATTTCAACCACTTGGGATATTATTTTGGTCTAAAAAATTCCCTGCAGCAGCTGCCAATTCAGAGTGATTCAGTCTGATTCAGACTAAATCTGAATAATTGTTTTTGTTATTTAAAACCCTGATATGATCCAAGGCATAGTGCTAAAATATGGGTCCTTAGAGAAGTTTAGGGCCCTGACTATTACCTAAGGATAGTTAAATAAATTGATCTTGAGTCTCTCTTTCTGTTTTATTCTGTGTGCACCTTTTTGTGATTGCATGTCTGAGAGTGCACATATTTCTGCAATTTTTTTTATATGATTTTTTGTTGCCAAGATTTCTAATACGTGGTTAATCAGGTGCTTGATATGCATACTTATGAGGCAAGACAGGGAGAGTATGCTTCTATGGGTCATAAGCATTTCTATTTCATGACACTGAACGGCAGTGAGGTTTGTATCTGCTCTTCTGTATTCTATTTCTTTTTCCTGTCAATTTTGTTGTGAGCAACAGTGATGACTAATGTGTTGGTTTTAAATTCTATAATGGTCCATTTGGATAGCTAGCCATTTCAAATGATTGAGCATTTGAAATTTGTTAGCATATCTATTTTTTATGTTCACACTTAAAACTTAAATTCAAATCCGCAATAATTTCAAATGACCACCTATCCAAGCGGATCCTAATGAGATTTTGAAAATTTCTGGTGATAGTTTCTTGACTGTTGGATGCTTAATCCAATTTGCTGCTGGGAACACCGTTGACATTAGCTACTGGAAAACACTAGCAGTATTAAGTAATATCTGTTGCCTATCAACTGATGGGTTTTCACATTTAGTTTAAATTTAAGGGGCATCTTGTGGCTTAAAAACTCTTAGATTTTGTGGAAATTAGTAATAAATGATGTCTTGCATTCTTTTTATGTGTCAAGAAATCATGAATCACATAAATAATTTAATTGTAATACTTGGTGTTGGTAAAAATCACGCACATTACATGGGACTATCAAAATTGACCGAGTGGCTTGTCAATCTTTTGAAAGTGTTGCAGCCCCATTAAGCATGTTCAGGCATAGAGTGAGACGCATGAATAATACACAATCATTTATTTAATTGACTTATCCTGAACCATCTAATAATTGGTGCTTCTTGTGTCATTTGACCAATTTACTCATATTGGGTCTTTGACATCAAATTTGCTATGTTATGCTGTGCTGATAGTGTCTTAGGTACCCAGAAATTATCCATATTGTAAATTCCTTGTTGAATTGCTTATTAGTTTATGTTTATGCATAGATGATACAGATTTTGGGCGCTAAACCTTTTAAGGTCTTTTTAAGATGGGGGACATTAATGAACCAAAACTTTGTCCATTGTAGACAGCTGCCTTATACCACAATTGATGTATGAGAATGGTTAAGAGGAAGAGATTTTATTGTGCTTCTTGTTTCCCACAAAATTTGATTGGCTTCAAAATGATGGATGAAAAGGAAAAGGTTCCTAACTTGAATCTTGTGGTGCTAGCAATGTGTTCTATCTTTGAAAGTAGTAGAGCATTAGATTGTGCATCTAGGATTTTAACAAAGAATTATATTCCATGATTTTCATCTTTCTTGTGAATGCTTACTTATAAAGCTTTCTGGGGTCTGTGAAATACTATATCTCAGGCTTTAGCTTTTCTCTTTTTTCTTGGTTTTCTTTTGTGTGCTGCCTATGTACTTGGCATGACAAATTAGGTATGTGACTGATGCAATAAGCTTGAAAGTAATTTTAACCTTAATACTAAACTTGCAACTATAAAAATCCTTTTTCTTCATTCCACCTGGTTTATAGCTTGTAGGTACATCTTGATTGGCTCTGTGCAACTAAGCATTACTATCAGTTCCTTCCAGTTCCTATTATTTTTTGAATTATGATTTAATCTGAATATGCTAATAGATGTATCATTTAATTTTTTTTTTGAAGAGGGGAGAGGATACGTGGGGGTTCTAATTATCTTACTATAATCGATTCCCCCTTTTTTTGTGATCCATGGTTTTCATTTTTACAGGTAATAGATGCTTGTACTAAAGGAAATTTGGGGCGTTTCATTAACCATAGTTGCGATCCTAATTGTCGTACTGAAAAGGTGATTGACTGGCACATATGCAGCTCAGTATGATGTAACTTTTCTATTCTGTGTTTTGTTTTAATAATGTATTGTCAAGTTCAAATATATATTTGCTTTTAGTCGGTGCTTCTTGAAGGTCATTTTTTTTTTCTCCTGCTGGAATTCGCTGTCTTTCTCTTTCTTTGTAGCATATTTTTTTTTCCTTTTTTTCTCTTGATATTTTTGCCTCTTCTAAAACAAAGGCCAATAAATGCAATGCTCCTCTTATATTATTTTTATCTCTAAGAACTTGCTACAACTACTTAAAAGAGAGCCTTACTCAAATACCATGTATATCGTAAATCCTTTCATGTTTTTTCTATGTTGTCTGTTGCTTGAGCTTTAATTTCCGTAAGATTCACTTTTATCTGTATAAATCTTTCTTTATAAAGTTTTTCCTTACTGTTATATTTTGTGAACAGTGGGTGGTAAATGGAGAAATTTGTATTGGATTATTTGCATTAAGGGATATTAAGAAGGTACGTCACACTTAATATTAATTGATTGTACTTTTCATTCCAGCCTACAATTTATGTTGTTTTTGTTTGAACTCATAAGGAGCTGCATATCTATCTCCTATAGAAATTTAGTTATCGTGACTGTAGCTCTTGATGGTCAAGGAAATGATTCTAGAATTTTGAAAATCCCAATTGTTTCTTTGATCCATGTGTAAGTGTAGAACAAAGGAAATAAAATCTATTTTGTTCTCTGATTAAACACAACAAATATATAATATGGATTGCTAAGGAAACATGGCTAACTTAGGGTCCGGGAGTCTAATTGCTTACTCATTGTGAGTAGTTCACATTAAGTTTTCTGTACTTTACATTGCAGTACAGTGTGGAATAAGGAAAGTGTTCAGTTCACATTGCTGCTGAGATTGAAGTTATAACTCAGCTGGGCTAGGTGCCCCTTTAGACTAAACAAAAAGTATCGATCAGTTTAGTAGCCTTATGTTTGACAAGAAGATTTCATGCTTTAGTGGCTTCTTCAGGAAAAACATTATTCTTGACTAACTTCTGTTCTAGAGCGACTGGACAAAATATCTAATAACATCTCTTTTCCATTGCCACTTTTTATAGGTATAAGAAAAGTTGCTAGTTTATTTTCTCTCAAGTCAAATAACATAGATTTGAAGTTCACTATAGATAGCCTGCTTATGTTTTTAATGGATTTCATTATCTGTTAGCTCAGTAAATATCTAGTATGTAATTTTAGTTGGAGAACTGAATGGAACACTGCATGGATAGAACAATTTGCAAGAGTTTCTGGGAGAAAGTTTACACTAAGAGCCTTGATAATTATAGGCTGTAGAAGTCTCTCTCTCTTTCTCTTGGGTCAATGGAGATCTTTGGGCCATTGGCATAATGATGTGTGCAGTCCTCCCCCATTCATAGGCCTCCCTCCTACAACAATAGGGTTTGAACCAAGTCCTAGCCATTAGTGTTTCTTTCTTGGATGTGTGTTTTAGATTCCATATGCATGCTTTATTATCAGTCTTTCTATAAGCATGGTTTTTATTCAGGGTGAAGAGGCGACATTTGATTACAACTATGTAAGAGTCGTTGGGGCTGCTGCCAAAAGATGTTACTGTGGTTCACCTCAATGTCGAGGTTATATTGGTGGTGATCCAACAAGCACTGAGGTCATTGATCAAGTTGATTCGGATGAGGAATTTCCTGAACCAGTGATGCTTGAAGATAGGGAAGCTGCAGATGGATTTAAGAATAGAATATCCAGAACCAGTTCCTTTGATGGTGCAGAACTGCAAGTCAGAGAAGGAATATCAAAAGACAGAGATAAAATGGATAATTCTACAACACCTTCTGGAAAACTGGAGGTTGCCTCTGAAATTGACTCTATGAATCAATCTGTTTCTGCTATTTATCAATTACGCCACCCAATGGAAATGGATGATTCAAAAGGAAATGTCCCATCTTCTAGTCAGCCAGAAATTTCTATACAAGCAGATGGTGTAGCGAGTAAATCTGCATCTACTGTTAAGCAAGAAATTTCCAAGGAAGAGATTCAAAGGTGGGAGATCTCTCCAAATACAATGCTTAGCAAATCATCTGATGGTATGGTTGCTAACAGGAAGTCCAAATCTGCTACATCAGAAGAAAAAAGAGTTTTTGTGAAATCACGTTTTCTGATTAAAACCTCTCATGATTCTAGTTCTACTAAAAAAGGAAAGTTTAATAGTAATCCTATGAATGTTAATAAAGTTCAGATGGTCAGCAGCAAACCTAATTTAGTTCAGATGGTCAGCAGCAAATCTAATTTTTTGTCTATCAAAAGTAAAAGATTTATGGATGGTACTTCTAATGGCCGATTTGAGGCAGGTAAGGATCATCTCCCTTTAAATTGTATTGACAAATGGATGAATTGTGTATGCATTACGTAATGATAAATCTGATTTAATTTTTGCAGTTGAGGAGAAACTTAATGAGTTATTAGATGCTGATGGTGGGATAAGCAAACGAAAAGTAAGCACCTTTGAACATGTTGAAATTTGTGTATTTTTTAGGCTGTTCTGTGGTTGATGTTGTCTTAGTAGCTTAAAAATAACAGAACATACTTCCATGCTGTTTGTCTTGTGGTCTTTAACATCCCTATGTTTTCCTCTCTTTTTTTGAACCTTCAAATTTTGCATTTGCTGTTAGTATTCTGTGTCCATGTATTTCAAAATAATGATGCCTTATTGTTGTCATTTTCAATAGGAAAAAATCCATTTTTCATCTTTCCTAATATGTAGTATGCTCTTATATTCAGAAATGTCATTTTCTTGTGTACTGAAGTTTACTATTGGTGAGGTATTTCAGGCATCTTAAGCATTTTGACGAGGGTCTATTCACACGTTTCCTATTGCATTCATTTTCTGACAGGATGCCCCTAAAATCTACTTGAAGCTTCTGCTTCTTACTGCAGCATCTGGTGCTAGTGGAAATGGTGAAGCAATTCAGAGGTTATTTTGGATTTTCTCTTGTTATTTATTGTTTATGATTATGATACATCATTACCCGAACGTTGGTGTGTAATTAACTGTCTGTTATGAGGCGTATGTTTAACAATTTAGCTTTATTTTGCAGCAATCGTGATCTTTCAATGATTCTTGATGCACTTCTAAAAACTAAATCACGAATGGTTTTGATTGATATAATTAACAAAAATGGTAAGGTTTCTTCTCATTTTCATAACACGCAAATTTTGCTTAGGGAATGAGTAAAAATATTGTAGTTGCACCTTCATTTGCATAAAAGAATAAATATTGCAGGATAAATGACCAGCATTTTCTTGCTTTCAGGTCTGCAGATGCTCCATAACATGATTAAACAATATCGAAAGGACTTCAAAAAGATTCCGATTCTCCGGAAGCTTCTGAAGGTGTACATACTGGAAACCCTGTTATAAATTATAGACGTGATGCTGGTTTTCTATGATCATAGCCAAATTTTATAGATATGATGCTGATTTTCTATGACCATCACCAATTTTTGCAAAAACACCCCAATCTTTGACTTCTACAAGTTTGTCCTTCGGTGTAAATCCAAATGTCTCAAAATATACAGTTTAATATTTGAAGAGAAATATGCCTTAAATGGAATGCTCTTCGTTAACTAATTATTTGCCTAACAAAGTAGGTGCAATAATATTCAATGCTGTTTCTATTTCTCTCTCATTTTGCTTCTATAGGTAATGTCCCTTCATAATTTCACAGTGATGCTTTATCCATTAGGATTAACATTGATTAAGAAATTGTACACACTAATAGTAACATCATTATGATTTTCAGTCTCTCTCTCTCTTGTGGATAGGGGGACTTCCTGTTTTTCAGTCTCTCTCTTGTGGATAGGAGGGTAAAGGAAATCGGAAGAGTCTTTCAATTCTTTTTTTTTTTTAAACCTATGAATTCCTTTTCAAACAGACATTTGTTTATATCATCAACAGGATGTTCAATTTGATTTATTTCATCAAAACTTTTATACAGAACTTATAAGTAAATTACTGAATGAAATTTCAGGAATTTGGATTAGAGCAAGCTGCTGACTGGTTTTTCTGCAGGTATTGGAGTATTTGGCTGTCAGGGAGATACTTACGTCAGAACATATTAATGGAGGTCCTCCTTGTCCTGGAATGGAGAGGTTAGAATAATATCTGATTCTTATTAGCATTGGCCTCCTTGTTGAGAAATTAGGGATCTTTTTTTTTTGTTTCCCATTCTCCAGTGGCAGACTCTACTTATTTTTGAGGGGCTCTCTGGCTCAATTTAGATGGCCTTTGATTTATGGAAGGAAAGGGATTGCTGTGTTTTTTTTATTATTAGGCTTGGATGTTGTTTTTGTGAACTGACAAGAACAGAGGAGAAGAGGGTTACATATCTCATGATCCACCAGAGAATTAACCTTGATCTGAAAGGAAATGAAAAATTAGAATGATAAGCTTATCCTCCAGTTTCTTCTTCTTTGCAAATACGTGCATGAATTTTATGACAGAAGGAAAATTGTCATGTAAATAAAAAAAAAAAAAAAGTAGAAGAGCTGGATATTTTTTTTTTTAGAAGCAATAAAAAAGAATAGGCACATCTCATGCACCATAAAGGAATTTTACCTCAATCTGGCATGAAATGCAAAATTAGAGCAACGAGCTTCCCTTGTAGTTTTCTTCTTCTTTAAAATATACGGTGAAATAAGGGGAGCAACCCTCACATGCATGAAATCATACAAGAGAAGCGAAAAATGTCAATTGAGGAATAGAGTGATGATGTGAAGCATATAATTGTAGGTATCTAATGTCCTAAGAACAAAATTGCAAATATGTGAGTTCAGACTCTTTCTCTCTATCAGCGTATAAGTTGGGAGGGAACTACTGATGCTTTTCCTCTGCATTTTTTTTTTTTAGAAATTTGCGCTGCTTAATAGTTAAGTTGAAGTCTATCTTTGACAGCTTCCCTTTTGTTATGTATCTCTATTTTGTATGACTGGGATTTCTTATCAATTAGGATTATTTGTTTTTTTCTTGCATGTCAATTTATATGGTATCTCTCTCTCTTATTTCTTTGGAGAACTGTCAATCTTGAGTCTTGACTGGTTATTTCTGTTTAAGAACACGTAGTAATTCTGCAAGTTTAATAAGAAAACATTGTTACTGTATAACTGGCTTCTTTATTTGCTGTTCGATCTCTCGAGCCAGCCAAATTCTTGCAGTTGTTAAGTTCCTAACATACAAATTGAAACTGACGATTTTTCTTATCAAGTATTATATTTATTGGTATATTTTCCTGAGAAGGTTAATTTGTGCAGCTTTAAGGAATCAATGTTGTCATTGACGGAGCACAATGACAAACAGGTATTCCCTTGAACTCTCTGCTTACACAGTCTAAAAGCATCTTTACTGTGTACTCCCTCTGTCCCAAAGTTTTTCCTCTTTGAAATCAACACTAAAGAGACATACTTGATGCATTCACATTTTCTTTTGGTACATTGGAAAATGATGCATTCACATTAAATACTGTCTTTAAATTCTGAGTATTGACCTTTGTCTAATTCTTAGAGTTCAGTGAACAATTCTCCATTCTATGATGAGAGCAAGGGAAATTTAATGTAGCGTCTATATTTTAAAATAAGGTTTAATACTGTGGCAAATGATAACAGAAAGGAAGAACATAGACCGAGTAGTATTTAAAATTGTGAATGGAAAACTATACTTGTTATTTAAAGGATCAATTCTGCAGCATCTTATTTGTGGCATACACCAGTTTTGGGGGTTGGAAGTTTTAACCAGTTTATCTTGTTATAAACAGGTTCATCAAATTGCAAGAAATTTCCGAGACAGATGGATTCCTCGACATGGCAGGAAATATAGCTATATGGATAGGGATGATGGAAGGTTGGAGTTTCACGGAGGTTCAATATGCAATAGGGTTTCAGTCTTCCAGAATCATGCATGTGATCTGAGTGCAAGGCCTATAGAAGCAACAGATTCTGCTACGCAGTCAAAACTAGTAACACCTTCTTTGGACGCTGCCTTCCATGAGGGTTGCTCTGTACCTTCTGTTGGTGATGTTTCGAAAACTCGCAAGCGTAAAAGCCGATGGGATCAACCAGCTAAGGAAAAACCATCTTCAAGATCTCTTCAGCATGAACAGAAGATCCAGTCTGGGTTGCTACAAAAATCTGAACATCAATCACCACCTGACGTGGGTAAAGAATTGTTGGATAATGTAGACAAAGGAAGCAAAGAGGACAGTTATTGCCCTCATTGCGCTCTCAATTATGGTCGACAAGATGGAGCCAGTTTTACTGATGATGGAAGGCTGAATATCCAAAGTGATGTTCCGCCTGGGTTCTCGTCTCCCCTTAAGCCTACTCTAGTTTTATCCAGTGCTTCATCAACCATTACTGAACTCCCACAACGAAATGGTTATTTGGTGTCCCCTGATGGTATTGCTGTTGGACATCCACAGAGGAAATTCATTTCCTGCTTGTCCGTCTCATATGGAGTTCCATTGCCTATTGTGCAGCAAATTGGGTCGCCTCAGGATGGAACTGTAGAGAGTTGGGCTATTGCTCCGGGCATGCCTTTCCATCCCTTCCCACCACTTCCTCCATTTTCCCAGCATAAGAAAGAAACTTCATCTTCTGCTGTCAATTCTATGGAGATTGATGAAACTGCAGAAGAAGGCCAACGAGACAAACACGATCCTGCCACTTGTTATCCAAATGAAAACGTTCCAAGCACAACTGGTGCTAACCAGCCATATATGGACATTCCCAGTGAAAATGATCAACAAACATTTAAACGAGCTAGGGGATCCTCGCATGATCTGGGAAGGAGGTACTTTAGGCAGCAGAAGTGGAATAAAGTGCTGCCCCCATGGATTCGGAATAGGGATGGGTGGGGATACTTGGGAAATAACTCAAGAGGTGGAATATGCAGCACTGATGTAGGGAGTGTAACAAATGATCATAGAAATTCATACTGTTCACAGGATTTAAGCAGTAGAGTGGAGAAAGGTGAAATTGCATTAATCAGCAAAATAGTACCTAAATGAATGAGCATTGGTTTTTAGGAAAATCTCTAAAGAGCCACTGGATTTTCTTCTATACTTTGATGTATTCTCAATTCTTTTTTTTTTCCAGGGTTTATTTTCAATGGAAAATTCATTCAATTTCAGAACTCCAGTCCTTGTACTTGGGTTCTAATACTATAGCTGAGGGGAAAAACATACTGAAATCTGACAATTTGTTCTCTTCAATATTTAATCAATCTGTTCAGCCCTCAAAGGGGTAGGGTTTTTTTTTTATGTATCATTTTCTCATTTATCAGTGGAATAAAGCATTTACTACTTCGATGGTAATCTTCCATCGAAAAAACGAGAAAAAAGAGAATCTTGATGGAGGTGAAGTTTTAGTGTTTTTGCAATGATCTTTGCTATATTTTGTTTGTATATTCAGACTCTTGCAATTTTCTATTAAATGTTCATTGAATTTGTGATAATAAACTGCCTTCATTTATCCATAATGATTAAATTTGTTATCAACGTCAATATTGTCATTAGATTTTAATTTGTGCAGACAAAATCACTCCATTGTTATTTTTATTTTAATAAAGTTGATATTGCTAGATTTTGCTATTTCTAGAGGGTAGAATTACAAAAATGATAATCACACCAATATGCAACCACAGCTCCTCAAAACTGGCTTTCTATGAAAGAAAAAAATAAAAATAAAAATAACACAAACGAGAAAGGTACAAGAAAGAAAATGTTCACTTGCACTTCTCTTTATACTTGTACAAAAATCCTCATTTACAGCATCCTGTAATCTTGAATGTATATTTTTCATCAGTATTTACTCAACAAACTTCGAAAACGAACAAAACATCAGGTTTTTATCAGTGTTTTGTATTTTCTCCAGCCATTAAAATACTTTCCAATCACCTTTCTATAACTAGGCCTCTGCTGCACCAAAATCCAGTACTCAGAAATATTTGGCCTGCTACTTACATACTCATCTTCAAAATTCAACGGACTAAACGAACCAGTACTGGGATTAGCAATGCATCTGCCATTGATAACTCTTCCCCAGCTAAATATGATGTTTCACCCAGCTTGGTTTCAATTTTATCAAGAATTCTAACAAGCTGCTCTTTACTTCGTTTCAAAACTTACAGCATTTTTCAACTTGTCTTCAGTTTCATATGCTTCTTTTAGTTTACGGTGGTAAGCACTTGCTAGATCAGGCGATTCAGCCATCCGAGTAATCACAACTCGCCTTATGAATTTCGAAACCGTGAAACGTTATTTCTCAGGGATGTGAGAAAGTGTGAAAAACTTGGGATTTCACTCTTGCATCTTCTGCATCCATTCAACAACTTTGCCACTAATGGAAGTTTGATAAGCACCTGTGACAGCTGCAGTTCTTTCTATATACCTGCAAATTTCGTTTTATCACTTCGCAGTCTTCCCTTTTCTCTAAACCATATTTGTCAAAATCGGACCGGACCGGCCGGTCGAACCAAAAAAATCAGAAATCAAATCAAAGATTGGTCCGGTCAGCTTCAAATAACCCGCCCTCTAAAAACTGGTTAAAAAACTATTGAATCTGTCAAATCGGACTGATTTTTCTGATTCAAGCAGGTCAGCTTTTTTTTTATTTTTTATTTTATCAAAACTACATCGTTTTTGTCCAGTAAAAATGATACCGTTTTGAGTTAAAAAAAAAATTAAAAGAATTGATACCATAAAAAATATGATTTTATATAAAATTTTGATTTAGCCATAATTATATTATATTTATTTTTATCATATATATAATAAATGTCAAATTATATATACATACATATATACGTATATCGTTTTTTTTTTCAATTTTACCGGTTCAACCCCAGTCAAATGTCTGATTCTCTGATTCTCTGCTTTAAACGATTCTTTAACCAGCCCGATTTTGAAAACATTGCTCTAAACAATATGTATTTGGAAATGATTTTTAATAACATGTGTAACTTTTTCAACTGTGATAAAATATACAAGTTAATCAGCACAAATTCGTGCTTGAATAATTTCAACAGAGCATGAGTATCCTAGACAATCACAGTTAACAGATTCCAGGCAGCCGCATTGATGGGCTTTGCTGAATGCAAAGGGCTTCAATCTTATTAAAGAGAGTAAGATATCTATAACTCAGATTGACTTGTTTATGGGTGTTGACATATTTATATTAACAAATAGTAAGGGAAGAGAGTTACAGATGAAACATACTGGATTATTTCAATGGTATAAAAAATGATGTGGGCGCTATTTTGGAAAACAGGGAGCTTTTCACTTGGATTTTTCCTGAAGAATGAGGAATGTAGGATTGACAGAGTGTGATGTGTAATCAATGTTCTTCTCTTCCAAAGCAAGTCTCACATTCTGATTATCCAGAGAGTATGGATGGTGATACAACTGCATGATTCAATTAGCACTGGCTAGCAGGGTGTTTAGTAGTTGTTCGTGAAGTTGAGAAGCTTTCGCGTCAATTACAAATTATCTTGAAACTGACATCAAATAAAAATGAATACATTTGCCAAAACTAGAAGTGTCGATTCCCCAATATATTCACCGGTTTTAGTTAGTTATTCGCTTTTAATGTCAGTTATTATGATTATGATTAGCGATTAACACTAACAAAAAAACATTTTCAGCTTTCAGTTAAATTTTTAAATCAGATTATCATTAACTGTAAAACTTTACTTTAAATGTCATGAATAAGTAAACTTATATATATATATTTTTAAGTAAATTTCCAACCTCGCTTTTGTAAGAGTGGAAAAATGTTCGGATTTATTTCTTGCTATGCACTTACGAGTTTGATATTCAATAATTGTAATAAATTATATATAATAAAACAGTTCACTTAGCTGATTCTAAAGTTGTCGCTTGGTATTGGAAATTGATGCAGCTCTAATTTCAATCATGGAATTGTTATACAGTGTACATTACTTCAAAGTTCAAGGACCCAGCCCAAGTTTTAAGTACCTAATTTCTTGTTTTGGGTCCAACCCACCCTTCCCAAGGCCACAACTTTCTAACCTCTTTTCCTTCCTCAATGATAGCAACTATACCTGTGATATTTTAAAGATCCAAATTTTGGGCTGATCAAGACCACTCTTTAAAGCTGTGGGACATGTCCTAAATTAAGATTAAAAATTGTTAAATTTTTAAAAGGCTCAATCTATTTTTTTTTTTTATAATTTTCTTTATAAATTAAGATTTGGGGATCCTTTTTTTATATAAATGTGTTTATACATCATTTCAAAGTTTTAAGGTACCAACCCAAGCCTCCCTCCCTTATGGCTTAGGCCACAGCTTCTCAGTTCTCAACCTCTTTAAAGGATCTTTTGCGTCAACGAAGGCAACCATACCACACTTTACACTTATGACATTTGAGAATTCCGTATCCAGGCCCAACTTTGAGCCAATTAAGACAATTCTTTAAAAACTGTAGGACAAGTCACAGCCTAAAAAGTGGAACTCATTGGGCTTCCATGTCCCAAATTGATTGTTAAGGGACGTCCGTATGTAAGCATATATTCAGGTGTCTCGCGCCTATTTAGTTCAACCGTTGTAATCAATTATTGGTAGTTAGCTATAGATAGTTATTGACTAGCAATTGACAGTGAAAATTTTAAAAAATTAAATTAAACAGTTAAAAATTTTAATTTTAAAAATTTTATAATATTAATATTAAATTTTAGATAAATTTATCAAGTAATTCATGTTAGTCGTTGAAAGTGGAGAGTTTATACTAATTTTCAATCATTTATGATAAAATAAATATTTTAAAAATTAACATTAAAATTAAAATCTGACCGTTGTTAAAATCCCGGTTCCCTTCTCCACCGGTGACATATTAAGTCTGAAATTATTGATTAAATCACCATTCAAACTAATCGATAAACTGTATTTTAAAAATCATATACTATTTGATAAATTAGTCAATTCATTACTAGTTGGTTCACTTCAACCTTTTTAATTCAATAAACAAAAGATTAATTAACGAAATAAATTAAATCAATTCAGAAGCATTTTCAAAATACTGTTAAAGAAAAATATCTACTTTTTAGTGTCCAGCAACAAATTAATTTTTGATCGAAAAATGAGCAACAAGTCTACAATTAAATCAAAAGTTGGGGACCTCAAAATCTAAATAATATAGAGATATACCATTGCTTGTTCTAAGCCTCCAACGTCTCTTTGCTATTAATAATAGCATGATTGTTAAAATCAGATCGAATCGATTAATTAAATTGAAAAAATTATAAATTAAATTAAGAATTAATTTGATTAATTTTTAAAAATTAATTAAAAAATTGATGAATCGCCATTAATCGATGAACCAGTCGAATCGGATTAATTTTCTGGTTTGAGTGGGTCATAATGTTTTTTAATTTTTTAATTTTTTTTATTTTTGATCAAAAATAATAAATATCAAATTATATTTATTTTCATAATATATATAATAAATGTCAAATTATATATGTGTATATATATATATATATGTGTATATATATATATATATATGTATATATATGTATATATATATGTATATATATATATATATATATGTCGGTTTTTTTGTTTAACCAATTCGACTCCGGTCGAATATTTAATTATCTGATCTTTTATTTTTATCGATTTTTTAATCGGTCCGATTTTAAAAATATTGAATAATAGAACTGGTTGTGTTTCAATTGGCCGTGCTCATACATTTATTTGTTTCTTTGAATTTGATTTTTTGGGGCATGAATTAAAAGTCTCATACATATAGTGGCACCCCATCTTCATTTAACTCTGTTTGAGTAAATGCAAGGGCCATTACTATACTAGCTAGTGTGAGAAAAATATGCATACCAATATTAATTATGATAAGCTTTTAGTAAGTCGAATTTGAATTCCAATAAAAATAAGAATTAATTCATTAATAAAATAGAAAAAAGTAATTCTAATCTTGTTAAATTTTAGGGTTTCTAATTAATAAAATAGAAAGTAAATTCTAATTATGTTAAATTTTAGGTTTTCTAATTTATTTATTGAAGAAGTATAATCCTTTTTTTTTTAATAGTAAATCAGTATTTGAGAGTTTGTTTAAATTAATTAGTTTCAATCTCCCAAATTTCATTCATATTTTAAATTATTTTTATATATTAACAAAATATAAACTGTTTTTTTTAAATGACATTTATATTTCATTTAATAAAGATATGAGGAGAATAACTAGGGATACCTCAAAATCTAAGACAGTTGTATAAGCAGAAACCCTTAAGTTTTTGTACATCCTTAAAAACTCTCTTAAATATCATCAAAATTTTATATAAAATGGTCAGTGATGATCATCATCATGGGCTCCACCAAACTCTTCTTATATATATATGATGGGTGTTTGACTATTTAATTATCAAATTAAAAATTTATTAAAATAAGATTTTATCAAAATAAATTTTATAAAAATAAATTAATTAAAAATAAATTTCAATTTATTATTTATAAAAAAAAAAATCGAATGAAATGATTCAAAACCCAATTTTGATTTATTGCCAAACAATAAAAAAAAAAAAAATCAAGTAACTTAAAAAACTAATATTTTCGTATAAAACCTTATTTTGAGACGTCCAATTGAATAGTCAAACACCCTATAATTTTTAAAATTTAATAAAATTTAAAATTAACTCATTGGATAATAAAAATTTATATTTTATTTTATTAATTATTAATTTATTTTTAGAATCAATATTTAAAAAATATTTTTTTGAATTATAACTTATATATGAAAATATATATAGTTTATTAAATAATTACACCCAATAAAATAGATATCTATAAATTAATCAAGAATACCCTAACAATGATATAAAATGTCAGTTTAATAATAAGACACTAATTTATAAGTTTTGTTAACAAGTATTCTAAAAACATTAGTTAAAAAGTAATTAATATATATAAATTTATCTACAAATAAGTAGATAAAAGAAAAATATAAATGATTGCGAATTTAATTAAATATAATTTTTTTTAAATATTTTCGTCTCATTTTTATAATTTATTTTTATTTAAATTTATTTATTTTCTATATCGCTTGATTTTTTAATAGGTATTTTTACAGTATTTATTAATAAATTTTTTAAATTTATTTTATTTTAGAAAACAAAATTCTTAATTTATTATTAATAATACTTTAATGTTAACAAATTTCAATTCCCAAAATTAATCTATCTAAGATTTTGTGCCATTGTCAATGAAAGTGAAGCCACCGACTGACAAGTTAAGTTTCCTTTTCTGTCAGTTAGTGTTTGGCTTGCATTATTTCATACTGATTTTGTTTTGAGTTTCCTTCTTAGTTAATCTGTCGTTTTGCTCTTCCAAACGCCAAATTTAATGGCCATTGTTAGGAGTACAAAACTCTTATTAAGCAATTATCATTATCTCTACGTTACCCGCCAAAATTGACCCATAATTAAATATATTTATTTAACCTTCAGCTTAGCTTTCTCTTTCTTCTTCAGTTCCCTTAATTTCCTATTTGAATATGACCAAAGTGTCTTAAATAAATTCTTATCTGACTTATCATCTTAATTCAATTAAACTAAATGGTAGAGTTACTAAAACTTGTTAGTTAGAATAGTAAAAAGTATATTTTTATAAATAAAATCTTAAATTCGAATATTATTAATAAAAAATTAGATATTGAGAGAATTTTTTCCATCTTATCTCTAATACTCAATTTAGAGCTATTAACAAATTGGTTGTGAAGTTTTGTTGAAAAATTTTAAGAGCAATGACCAATCCCATTTTTAAAATTTTTTCATGACATGGTTTAGGGCATCTTTTTAGGCCCTTTTCAAGCTTCTTGTTTTGTCTTTCTATTGCTTACATATCACAATCATTATTTAAATCATTTTGACCCATAATAAATCAATTTTTTTTTTTTAATTTAACCCACAAATCAAAGATGAACTACAAGTTTGGTATTACACTAATTTGTCAAGCCTCTTCTTTGAAGCAATTAGATTTTTTTTTTATTATAACATATTTGTTAGGTTTATAAAAAAATCATAAATTAGTCAGTAGGGAATGCTTGCTTATTTTTCTGACATTGACATTGATAAGAAGAGTATTTAAAATTTCGTATTATAGACTTTTTTTTTTTTCCACTTATAAGAGCTATGATACTTTATTAGTAAATAACTCAATTTCATTGGTTAAAAAAATCTCAAATTAATAAGCGAAGACTAAAAAAATAATATTTTACTGATATGTTGATATCAAGAATTTACTTATTTATTATAAATTTTGTATTATCAATAAGTTTTTAATTAATAATATTATAATTTTCTCAAAAAAAAAATTAATAATATTATAATGATTTCTTGAAAACTGTTATAAAAAACATCAATTAATTCAAAATTTATATCACTTTTATTTTCCATGTTGATATATTTTTTATTCTAATAAAAAAGATTTAAAAAAAAAAAAAAAAAAAAGAAAAATATTTGGCATGAATTGTCCCTAATGGAGAAAGACATATGCCTAATCCTAAACAAAGATCAAAAGCTATGTAACTCTCCATGATGCACATGTGTTGCAGGGTCACTTAGTGATGAAAACATTAAATACTCCGATGAGTTACAAAATTATTATAAAATTTAATTATCGTTTAAAAATATATATATCAATAATTAAAAAATTATTAAATATTTAAATAAATATTAATTATCGATTCATCTTTTTTAAATCGATAAAATTTAATAATAAAAAATAAATAAAATTATTAATTAAAATTTTTTTCAATTAAAAAATTATTTTTATTTAAAAAAAAATCGATAATTGATAAATCCTATCACCCCTTATATGTATGCTAGTGTTTGCGAATTTGGTAGTTGTAATTTAAGGCCCACAAATATCTGAAATGAAGATTGATAAATGGTGTATTTGTCTGATTTCTCTTATGTGGTAGGGCATATCCCTACAAACAGACCCCACAAGATTTAGCTATAGGACTTGATAAGATCATGTTGTGTACATTAAAAAAGAATCTTTATAAGGTCTTTATTTTTGTAACAGAGAAATTATTCTAATGTAAGAATATTTGTTAAGTGTTGTGATTGATAATTAAGTATGTTATTCTAATCATTGAATGTTCTTAACATTTGAATTGATTGATAAAATGCACCATATGAATATTGAATAAGTGATGGAAATAAAACAAATTATATATGGTCTAAAATTTAATTAATTGATGTGAAATATATAACATGAAAGGTTTGATTAATTATGTTAAATCAGCATAAGCTTTCCATAATTATGTTAGCATAAGCTAGCTTATCAAATTTCTCTTTTTCTTTTATACTCACTTTGATTATTAAATAATTAAATTATGGATATAAATCTTATTAATTTCTTAAATAGTAGATCAGTTAAATTGGACTAATTTCCATTTCCAGCATAAAGGTATATAGCATTCTATATTTGTAAATTACCCTAAGTGAATCAAATTAAAATTGAATTTCTTTAATTATTTAAGTAATAGTTTGGCACAGCTTATAAAAATAGCTTTTCATATGGAAAAAATTATTTTTCTAAAAATGATATTTCTAAAAGTAATTAACTGTATGTTTGTATTTGGTAAAATACAATTTAAAAACTGCTTATAAACTTATAAGGATATTTTTATCTATTAATTTTTTAAAATTAGCTACTCGTTTAATCTAAAATTCAGCTTTTTTTGAAAAACTTTAATTTCTAACTTATCCAAATAGTTGAATTTTAACTATCTAGATAATTGCTGTTATTAATTTTAATATTTACCAAACACTATAAACTGAGTCAAAATCAGTTTCTCACAAAAAAAAAAAAAAAAAATTATTTTTTCCTTTCCATAAGCTGTGCCAAACGGGCTGTGTTTGGATTTATAAATTTAGATTTGAAATTTTATGTTTCAAATTTATAATTTGAAATCAATAAATTTATAAATCACTTATTTGAAAAGTGTAAAAATTTAAAATTTTAAAATTTAAAATTTATTATTTGAATAACTATTTAATTATAAATTTAAATTTAAAATGAAGTTTGAAAAATATAATAATTCAAAGCTATATAATAAATATAATTATTTTATATAACTTGTATCTTTTATGTTATACATAAATTTATTATTTTTTTAGCTTAATATTACACATGATTTTTGATTAATTATTATTTTGAATTTGATATTACACATAATATTTAGTTAATTGTGTAAAATTCTAATGTGTAAAGCTGTTTATTTTCATATTATGTATTAATTATTTAATAACTTTCTTACCTCGTTCACATGTTGAATATTTTAAGACTCAATTTATTATTATTATTAAAAAATAATTTTATTTTCAAAATATCATAAAAAATATTTTTGTTAATTAATAAATAGTAATTATTTATCACTTGACTTTATAAATTTAAAAATAGATTTCAAACAAAATTCATAAGCATAAGGTAGCAATAACTATTAGCTATTCACCCAAAAAAATTATTTCTTATTTTTTTGTTTAGAATTACAATGTCAAATTGGCTTTTAAAACTAAATCATAAATTGAAATATTTTCTTGAATCTCTAATTTTAATATGGTTGATTTTTTAAAATTATATATAAATAATAAATTTAGTATTATACCAAACAAAAGTCCCAATACAATATCTAATTACAATACTAAAAAAATAAATTATTCAACAATGTGAAATTAAAAATTTAATGGCCAAACTATATAAATTATTTATTTCTTTGTGTCTATTTGCTCATGAGATTTAAAAAAAAAAAGTAAGTAGGGGTAAAATAGACTTTTAGGTTAAAGATGAAATAATATATTTATAATAATTAGATAAAAAAAATATTTGAAACATTAAGTTTTTAGCATGATAAATATCACTGGATATCTGGATCAAATTAAATTCATATAATTTTAATAATTTAAATAAAAAATTTAATCCAAATCTTATATTTAAATTATTATCATCTAAACGGACTATAAAAATAAATTACTCTAACTAATTTTTTTAAAAAAAAAAGAAATTGAGTTTTCATTGAAGTTTCAATTTGCAACCTTAATTTTATTGTCAATCTCAAACAGCCACAAAGTTAATAAATTAATTTTAATGAAAAATTTTTTATGTGAAAAATTAGATTTGGAGGAAAAAAATTTATGTAAAAAATTAAGTTTGATCGGACTAGTGAAATTTTTTTACAAATTAATAATTTTTTTGTTGGGCCTAAATTATCATATGATTTTGTCCTCGTCTCAATTATAATATGAATTTAGCCAACTTAAAATTATAGGAATATTCATTTTTAGTATTAATTTTATCAATAATATTATAACGTTGGTTTTTATAATAATCTCGTTTTATTATTAGACTAAAGCACCAATAGAATTGTTCCAAATGTTAATTCATTATTAAGCCAATAATGGTGAATCATGGGAACAAAGCATAAAGGCATAACTAAAAAGCTAATGGAGGTGCAAATAATGTAACAAGAAAATCCTCAAGTCATTTTAAAGGATTTCGTTAACGAGTAACCTTACTGATTAAAGTAGTAACTAAAATAAATTTTATGAGAAAAAAAAAATATAAGTCTAAAAATTCATATTTAATATTTTATTTATTATAATCAATAAATATTGATTCAGTTAAAAAAAATTTGAATCACTTAATTAAAAATTTCAAATTTAACTTTTGAAAATATAAGTTTTTTTTTTTTTAAATCCTATTCTCATAAAATGATTCCATCAAAATATAATCTAAATTAATCGGAATAACTTGAATGATGAACAAAAAAAAAAAAAAAAAAAAATTATTATCTTTTTACATTTTGATTTAATTTTAAATAAATTTATAGAATTTTATTTATATTAATTATTCGTTAATCCATGCCTTTAAAGTACTCATTTAACATTAAAAAAAAAAAAAAACTAACTTTTTTAATTAATTCAATTGTCCTCATTGTCTGTGATGGATCTTAGAACTTTTTGGCACGTGAAATATCGTCACTAGTAAGATCACTCCACCGACAGTTTTTAAGTAATCGTGGTAAGTGACCATTGTAGGAAATTAATTAATAATTATAATAATAGCTTTATTATAAATGGATTGAAAGGATGGTGGGCCACCCATGACTTTAGCTAGGGCCCATCCATCACATGGTATTCCTACAAAGTGATACAGTGCCTCCACTACTTCGTGCATTTTGCTGTTCCTTTTTTTTTTTGGACCTATCTTTGAATAGTCT
This sequence comes from Aleurites moluccanus, assembly GCA_948193065.1. Classification (NCBI taxonomy): domain Eukaryota; kingdom Viridiplantae; phylum Streptophyta; class Magnoliopsida; order Malpighiales; family Euphorbiaceae; genus Aleurites; species Aleurites moluccanus. The sequence continues at coordinate 9,113 of CANXYC010648445.1, read as the reverse complement.
ATTTTGGGGGTTAATTTCTTAGTCAAATACCCTGCCCTACTCTTCCTTTGCCATTTCCTTATCAACTTCTCTTTGGAACCATATAATGTGTTAATTCCCTTTATTATATATATATAATAAGTAAATCACCATTTTTTTTTTCTTTGAAACTTGCCATGATATGCACATGTTAGTATTTTATTAATTATATTTTTTAAAACTAATTAATAATTTTACTAATTTATTAATAAGAGATTTAAAAGGATAGGTTTATTCTTGTTGTATAATCCACAATATTCTTTGGACCATAATATAAAATAAAATAAACTTAATAGATGAATTTATCATGAATTTTACAAGTTTTTACAATTATATATATATATATATATATATATATATATATATTTGTCAATTCTATTTCAATTTGAATAAGTTGCAAGCTAATTTAAAAATAACAATAATAATATTTTCACATTAATTTGAAGGGTAAAATTTAAATTTATTATATCATATTATCAATTTAATATTTAATATAGATTCTCCAACTTTTTGAATTTATAGATTAAAAAAAATGCAAGACATTTACTTGTGTTAGAAAATAGAAATGTAGCCTTATAAATATTAATTTGAAGCATTTGGAAATGCAAACGCAACACTACATTAATGAAATAAAAGAATAATTTTACGAAAATTTGTTGCAAAAGGAAACAAATATGTTGTTTATATGTTGGCATGCATTCTTATGCATTAGCAATGTCATGATAAAAAAATAAAAAAATAAAAAATCATAAAACAAAAAAATAAAAAATAATTACAAACTTATGTCAATTGTATAGTATATCGCTGATAATAAATATCAATTACAATTTCACTTGCGATTGTAAAACTTTACATGACTCTAAATTTTAATAAAAAAAATTAATAAAAATTTATTTTGCCTCTTAATTTAAATATGTATATTTTTAAAAAATTATATGTATTATAAAGTATCATTTTAAATCTTAATGCTTATTTTATATTTATCATAGTAATTACCATTTGATTAATATATAAATATAAGTATAAAATATACCTAATAAATATTATTATTTAAATTATATAAATGATTACTATTTATTAAATTACAAAATATAACACTAATTTAAAAAATAACCATGCAGTACACATGCTTGTGATTATAAAATTATGTGGATATTTGATAAAAAATTATTATTCAGTTTTTTTTTATTTTCAACAGCTGTATTATACTGTTTGATTAGTAACACATATTAACTGTTAGATAATCAAATAACTACTATTTATAAAAAATTTAAATCGAAATTAAAAAAAAAAAACTCTTATATTTTTAATTAAAAATATTAAATTATCTTCTAAAAATAATATTTAAATAATTTTTTTACAAAAAATAAAAAAAATAAATATTAGTATTTATTCTTAATAATTATTAAATAACAACTAACAATTAATAATAATTTTACCAAATACCTGCAATAATTAACTATTATGAAATAATTATTAGTTACGTACTATCAGTAACAATTAATAATTACTACAAACAATTAAATTAAACAAGGCATATATACTATTTGTAAAAGTTTCAAATTTAATTTTTTTTTTTAAATTCATATTTTTTTAATAAAAAAACTAAATTATATTATAAAAATAATATTTAAATAATTTTTTTTGATAAAAAATAAAAAAATAAAATATTAATATTTATCATTAATAATTATTAAATAATAAATTACAGTTAATAATAATTTTATTAAACATTTATAATAATTAATTATTATATAACAACCATCAGCTATTAATTATCAGTAACAACTAATTGCTGCTAAATCAAACAAAAACTATATAATTTTATATTATTATATTTTTTCAATTAATAAATATTTATTTTTATCTGTAAAATAATAACAATCTCAATAATTTTCCGCTTAATTTTTTTTTTTTTGGGGTTAATTTTCGTTATTTTTGACGTTGCACGTTAATTAAAAGACAGACCCCAGAACGGTATTTGCTTCGAACAGAATTGGGACGTGGCCGCCAACTTGTGGAGCACGTGTCGAGCAGCCGTTGAAGTGTCTCTCACATAAGTAAAGATGTACACGTGTATGATAGTGATTTGAGAGCACGTGATTACGGTTTTGATTTGTACCGTAGCCGATTGGAGCGTGGCCAAGTAAGAGCGACTTTTATTAGCAGTCACGCTTTTATTGATATTGTATTAATTATTTTATTATTATATGGTACAGTCGGATTCATTCCCCGCCCACTAAATGAATGAATGAATAATCTTCAAATTATGTTTGTTTAATTTCCTTTAAAAAACAATGTTGTTTAATTAATTTATTATTAAAGACAAAAGGCCTAAAGCATGGCTTAAATTTTGTCTCAATAAATAAATTGTAAATTTTTTTTTTATCAAGGGTTGGTGATATTTTGGAGTTTATATATGATATTGATAGATATAATAACAATATGGTGGACGATTATTATATATAATAATTATTTATTTACTAATTTGAAATTTGATTTTTGATGTCATCTTATATCGGGTAAATATTAATTAATAAAAATCATTAACTGAATCAAATTGATATAATTTAGTTAACTCGATTATGTTAAATAAAATAATTGATTTAATTTGGTTAAATAATATAAAATTTTTAAATTTTTTTTTAATTTGATTAAAATTTTAATTTATCAAATTAAACGAATCGACTGATTTACTTATTTTTTATTTTCAATAAAAAAATTAAAATTTTCAAATTAGTTTATATAATTATATTTTTATTTTTCATTTTTTTATGAATTTATAATTTAATTGATGCACCATTATTTCATGTTATGATTTACTTTTTTTTTTTTTATTTATTTTCTTACAAAAATAAATTAGAAAATTCCAATACTATAGGTGATAAATATTCGTAATATATTTAAATCTAAAGTCAAATATATTTTATAATATTTATTTTTAATAAAAAATAATGTAATCGATTTAATCAAAATTTAATATTTTGATTTGATTAATTTAATTTTTTTGTTCGATCGATTTGATTAATATTTAATTTATATTTATTTAATTAATAAAAATTATTAATCAAATCGACCGATTTCATATCTCTAATTTTATAGCATTTAACTGAAAATTACCATTAAAATTTTTGATAATTTGATGATAAAATTCGTTAATTTGATTTCATGATTTTTTTAATAATATGGAAAATAATCATAATTAGTAAAATTTTGAGATATATTGTCAATTTTTATAAATAACATTACTCTTACAATTAAAAGAAAATAAATCTATAAGTTGATTTTTATGTTACATAGCTAATATTACAGATGGATACAAATTATTGAGTGGAAAAAAAATATTACTCTCTCTTATACTTATATTTGAATGGCCCATTACGAATATAATTAATTTTTTTATTTGCATATTTGAAAGAGTGATAATTAAGAATTTATGGTACTAATTATGTACACTATAAAATAAATATTAAGCGTGATCACAAACAATTATAACAAGGAGTGCAATTGTATATAATTGCAATTGGCTGAATCAACCTTTGCATATATTTCTATATCTATTGTAATAAAGCTTTGATATTAAAGATAATTAATTAATATCTTAGCCTAATAATAATGCCACACTATTTTAAGAGTGAATGATAAAATTTTTGATAAAATTAATATTAAAAAAATTACTAAATTAATGAAATATTAGTTGAAGCAATTGTGTAGTGGTTAAAAATCAGTTGGCAGGGGAGATGAGACGTCAAGGCTCGTAATTATTTTAGATTAAAAAAATTTTAAATATTTATATATTTCATAATTAAAATATTTATTTTAAAATGGATAAAATAATTATTTTTTATTTGATTTTTTATAAATTTAAATTAATTAGAAAATTGAATATTTTAGGCTCATAAAAATTTTATTGAAAATAAATACAGTGTATTAATTTAAAAAATCTTTATTTATAATCTAAAAATTAGTATTATTTATAATAATGATGTCTATAAATAATTATATTTATTCAAATTTAAGAGATAAATATAATATATAATACCAAAAAAACAACAGATAATAATAATAATAACAATTTTTCCAAGAAACAGTTATTTCAAATAAAATATAATTATAAAATAATTATTTTAAATAAATATAAATAAATTAATATAAAAAATAAATTTAATTAAAAAAATTAAAAATTTTAATATAATTAAATTTTATTATAATCATTATTAATATTTTAAAATATTCACTTTTAATTTATTTAATTAATTTATTTAATTTTATCTGAATTTTTATTTTTTAATAAATGCCTAAAACACTTATTAAAAAATTTATAATAATAATAATAATAAACTAATGTATATATTAATATAAAAAAAATTGTGGTCAACATGAGATAACTAATTCCTCAAAAAAACATGAGATATAACTAGATGACAGAAATTTCCTCCATTTCAAAATTTAAATTCCATAATTGACTAATTAATTATTATTAATAATTATTATTAGGTTGTTTCTAAAGCAAAATACATTTGGCTGCACTCTAACATCCCCCCTTTCTCCCTCCTTTTACCATCCTAGTCTGGTTTTGCGAATTGCGACCTTGAAAAGCAAACAACCAAACTGGCGGTTAAGCCAAAAACATAAACACACACCATCTCTCTCTCAAATCTTAAATACTAAATACTATATCAACAACAACAACACAACATGATCTTCAATCTCAGGCCACTAAACGACAACAAATTAACTCCTAAACGTAGATAAATTTCTCTTGTTTTAATCTCTTGAAACCAATAGAAAATGAAAATGCTAGAGCATGTAGAAGAAGAAATGACAGGCTCCAGTGGTGGCCGTACTGTCATGGTAGGGGTTAAGCTTGATTCCCAGAGCAGAGAGTTATTGACTTGGGCTATGGTTAAAGTAGCACAGCCTGGTGATACTGTTATAGCTCTTCATGTTCTTGGTAATAATGGTGAGTGAATATTAAAAGTTTGATATTTATTAGGTGGAGGCTATTTTTTTTTTTAATTGATAGTTTTGATGATTTGGTGAAATGGGTATTTTGTAGAAATTGTAGATCGAGAAGGAAAGTCTTCGTTTCTGTCTCTTGTCAAAGCTTTTGACTCTGTTCTTGCCGTTTATGAAGGTTTCTGCAACTTGAAACAGGTTAATTTCTTTTTTGCCTTCTTTTAATTCAAATTTTAGGATTTAATTGCCCGTCGACTGTTTGATTGGCGAGAAAAAGGAATTTTTTTTTTCTATTGTCATTTTTTAGTTGGCTCTGTTCTGAGTTATAAAACAGAGCATTAAAGAGTTGTGGAATTTGGTGGGGATTTACATTGCAGGTGGATCTCAAGCTTAAGATATGCAGAGGTTCATCTATTCGAAAAATTTTAGTCAGAGAAGCAAAATCTTACTCAGCAACAAAGATTATAGTCGGACCAGCCAGGAGTCACCATACAATCCGGTCTCCCACATCTGTAGCTAAGTACTGTGCAAAAAAGCTATCAAAAGATTGTTCAGTTCTTGCTGTAGATAATGGGAAAATTGTGTTTCAAAAAGATGGCTCTCTTGCTAAAACTGAAAATTCACATGGTTTGTTCTATCCATTATCATAATTTGAGCTTTACAATATTGAAATTTTGGGTCTGTAATTCAATAATAAGTTCATGTAATTGTTACAGGTACTGAAGATGATCGCCGGAACAGTTTACTTAATGTAATTCACAGGTCAATTTCGTTGAATAAAAATTCTAAAATACTAAGTGAAAGTAGTGCCAACGAGGCCTTAAAATATGAAGAGGGTAATGACCAGATCTTTCAGCAGGCCTTAATTAATGCTCGTCCTAATAGTTTGGGGAGTATAATGAAGCAGCAGAATTGCCCAGTTTGTGGAGCAGTTGCTGAATCTGTAGATAATTCATGTAACCAATCTTGTGGTAGTAATGGTGGTGATGAAAATTCATTAGCTTTAGTGCCAGTACCAAATGCAGAGGCACCTTCTAGTTCTGTCTCTTCTTTAATCAGACAAGTTCCTGAATTGAAACCTGGTTGGCCATTACTTCGCCGGGCAATCTTACCAGATCAACAGGCATCTGATAGATTGTCACTGAGGAAGATCTCAGTGGTTCAGTGGGCAATGAGGTTGCCTAGTAGGCAATTTTCATTATCTATTCCCAATTTGGATCACAAACAGAATGGTTCTGATCATAGTGAAGATCAATCTAGTTTAGATGGAGAAACTGGTGCAATTGTTCCTGTTGGTACTGATACCCTTAGAGTTCCACCTTCTCCTGACAATAATTCAAAAAGATTACCAAAAGAATTGGAGGGTTTTCATGATAAATACTCAGCAACTTGCAGATTATTTAAGTACCAAGAACTTCTTTCAGCTACATCTAATTTCTTGGCTGGTTTGTTTTCATTTCTCAAACTAAAATTCTAAGCAAATTTAATTTCATTTTGCCCTTTGATTTTACTGAATTTTCTTTTTTGGTTTTCAGAAAATTTGGTTGGGAAAGGAGGTAGCAGTCAAGTTTATAAAGGTTGCCTTCCTGATGGGAAGGAACTTGCTGTGAAAATCTTGAAGCCATCTGAAGATGTACTAAAAGAGTTTGTTTTAGAAATTGAAATTATTACTACTTTGCATCACAAGAACATCATTTCTCTTTTGGGTTTCTGTTTTGAGGACAACAATCTTCTCTTGGTCTATGATTTTCTATCAAGAGGAAGCCTTGAAGAGAATCTCCATGGTAACAGAAAGGACCCTCTTGCATTTGGTTGGAGTGAGAGATACAAGGTGGCTGTCGGAGCAGCTGAGGCCTTGGATTATCTTCACTGTGGCACTACTCAACATGTGATCCATAGGGATGTTAAATCATCTAATATATTATTGTCTGACGATTTCGAGCCACAGGTGATGCATTTTCAATCTTTAGTCGTGGTAGTTGTTTTAATTATTCTTTTGAATTCATTAGTATTTAAAGCTTTTTGATCTATTTTTTCAGCTTTCTGATTTTGGACTTGCTAAATGGGCATCAACCTCCTCATCTCATATAATCTGTACTGATGTTGCAGGAACTTTTGGGTATGTAATTTTTATTAAGAAGTGAAAATAGATCCATTGATGATCAGTTTCTTGAAATTTATTGCAAACCATCTTGAGAAAGACAAATTCTTGTAACTTGTTTTCTAGTAGTTGATAATATATTGAGTTGATTGCTGCAGTTACTTGGCTCCTGAATACTTCATGTATGGAAAAGTAAACGACAAAATCGATGTCTATGCATTTGGTGTTGTACTTCTTGAGCTTCTTTCTGGAAGAAAGCCTATAAGCAATGATCATCCAAAAGGCCAAGAAAGTCTAGTTATGTGGGTATGTGATGTTCTCTGTACCTATGCAATTGAATTAGTCACTGAATTTACATCTTTATTTTTGTCTCTGAACAATAATTGAAATTAACTTTCAGGCAAAGCCAATTCTAAATGATGGAAAGTTTTCCCAATTGCTAGATCCAAGCTTGGGTGTTGATTATGATCATGATCAAATGGAGAGGATGGTTTTAGCTGCTACTCTTTGTATAAAGCGCTCTCCACGAGCTAGGCCTCAAATGAGCCTTGTAAGTTAAAGAGTCTATTCGGCATTGAGATTGAAACTAATTTTCCAAAAAAGCAATTTTTTTTTTTCTCTTGTAATTAAAACATGTCGCTGTTGTTCGAAGATTTCGAAACTCCTCCAAGGTGATGCTGAAGTAATGAAATGGGCAAGGCTGCAAGTTAATACTGCAGAAGAACCTGAGATGCTAGATGATGAAGCATGTCCACGTTCGAATCTACAGTCACATCTAAACCTTGCATTGCTTGATGTGGAGGATGATTCACTCTCTCTGAGCAGCATTGAACAAACTGTCTCATTGGAAGACTATTTGCAAGGCAGGTGCAGCCGGTCGTCAAGCTTCGACTAATTAACCACACCTCAGTATTCTGGCAAGCCAATTGAAAATGCAAGTAATACACCAGTCACTGTGATTTTTTTGTATATTCTTTGTGTTTCTCCAATCAAACTTAATTCGTGTCTTCTTGACTTGCAACTGAGTTTACAGTTACGGATAGGTGTTGGATGAGAGGTTGTTTGTGGTGTGCCCTCCTCCTTCCCTTAGTACTCATAAACAAAAGTCTTCATTTTCTTGAGACAGTTTCTTTTTTCTTAAAAAAATTATTGTAAGAATTGTCGGTGGAGAAATGAATCAAGAGTTGAATCTGTTGTAATAATTGAATATTTTCATGTATTTGGAACATTCTCTGATTGAGTGAGTGGTGAGCCCCAAGTAATCATTACTCAATTTGCCTTGAAAAGGATAATAATATAAGTTCTTGATTCTTCATTATTTTTATACATAAAATTAACAGAATTACTCACAAAACAAAATTGTTTGTTCTATTTCATGCTAATGTGTGGGTCCATATTTTATATAGGAAGTCTTTGTCATTCTCAAGTAGTGATATATGGCTGCTTTACCGTCAACTTTGGTTAGCTCTTTCCCTTGTTTTTAATGTTAATTTGACTTGGATAGATCACTGTTTAGGTCCTTTCTTTAAAACTAGTGGTGTGATATTTCCACTTCACACATACAGCACAAGAAAATCCTGTATTTGGGTCATTTCCTGAGCTCTTTTCTTAAAAATAACAAAAAAAAAAAAATTACCATTTTATAACAAAATCTATTATTATTACCGATTTATACCAATCGCGCATTTGATACCTGCGTTGTCTGACGCAGGACTCGCACTGTCTGACGCAGCGCATTCAAGGCTCGCGCTGCTGGTGCAGCACATCCAAGGACTGCGTTATATTTATATTTTTTATTTTTAAATTAATATTTTTTAAAATTTTTATTAAATTAATTTAAAAATGCAGGCCTCCAATTTTTTTTATTCCAGTTAGCACAATATTTATAAGTAATTTTTTTTTAAAATTAATACCTAAAACTAGTTAATAGTATTTTTATTAAAATCATGATAGTATTAAATTTATTTAATTAAATAATAAAATTTTTAAAATAAATATTTTTGATGTATTATATTTTTATTGTTAAATTATTTAT
>CANXYC010648431.1:0-10973 GCA_948193065.1 Aleurites moluccanus | reverse complement strand
GACATCGTCGCTTTCCAGAAAAGTTTCAAGTTTGCTTTCTAACTGTGTTTCTAAAATTATTTCCCATCATTTCAAGACTAATGGACCATATACTGAGAATTAATTCATGCATGATAGTTATAACTTTCTAGGGTATTACATTCTACCCCCTATAAATAAATTCGTCATCAAATTTAAATAAAAAATACCTCAGTGCTGGAACAGGAATGAATATCTGCTCCGCATCTCCTGTTCACTCTCCCATATGCACTCTTCTATAGACTGGTTTCTCTATAGCACTTTTACCATCTGGATCTCCTTGTTTCGTAGCTTTTTGACTTGTCGATTAACAATCTCCACTGGAATCTCCTCATATGACAAGTCGTCACTGAGATCCACATCCTGAACCTCCAAAATGTGCGATGGATCGGACATATACTTCCGCAGCATCGATATATGAAAAACCGGATGTACATGGCTCATACTGGGTGGAAGAACCAATCTATAGGCCACACTACCAATCCTCTCAAGTATCTCAAACGGGCCTATAAACCTTGGTGATAGCTTACCCTTCTTCCCAAATCTCATCACACCCCTCATCGGTGAGACCTTCAGGAAGACATGATCACTAATAGCAAAATGTATATCCTTCCTTTTCGGATCAGCATAACTCTTCTTCCTACTGAAGGTAGTCCTCATCCGCTCTCTGATCATAGGAACCTTTTTCATTGTCTCTCTGATCAACTCTGATCCCTCTAGCTGCTTCTCTCCCGGCTCCACCTAACACATTAGGGATCTGCACTTCCTACCATATAGTGCTTCAAATGGAGCCACACCAATACAAGAGTGATAACTGTTGTTGTAGGAGAACTCTATCAATGGCAGATAATAATCCTAGTTACCCTTGAAATCCAGAACACATAATCTGAGCATATCCTCGAAAGTCTAGATCATCCTCTCTGACTGCCCATCAGTCTGCGGATGAAAAGCAATACTGAACAGTAATTGAGTACCCACAACCTCTTGAAATTTTTGCCAAAACAGTGATGTAAACTGTGTACCCCTGTCTGATATAATCACCAAAGGAACTCCATAAAGTCGCACAATCTTATCCACATACAACTGTGCGTATTGAGTTGCCATATAGCTGGTCTTTACCTCCAGAAAATGAGCAGACTTCGTTAATCGATCAATAATCACCCAAATAGAATCATATCCACTCAAAGTCCATGGTAGACCAACTATAAAATCTATAGTCACCTGTTCCCATTTCCACTCTGGCAACTCAATCTCTTGAAGTAGCCTTGATGGCTTCTGATGCTCAAACTTAACCTGCTGACAGACTAAGCATTTCGACACAAACTGAGCTACGTCTTTCTTCATCCCCGGCCACCAATAAACATCTCTCAGATCATGGTATATCTTGGTAATCCCTGGATGTACACTGTATACAGAATAGTGTGCCTCTCACATAATCCGATCTCGTAGCTCATCACAATCCTGTACACATATGCGTCTCCCACATCTTAATATCCCATCCTCTACTATGAACTCCGTCATCCTCCTATTCTGTACCTCTCCTTTTAGCTTCAGTAGATAAGGATATCTATCCTGAGCCACTTTTATATCATCTAGCAACAGTGACTTCGCCCGAAATTAGGTTATCAAAGCCTAGTTCCGATCCTCGGAACCCAAATCCAACTCTACTCCCAAATCCACCAACTCCCTCATCTCTCGGATCAGTGGCCTCCTGCCAATCACAATATGAGCAAGACTACCCATCGATTTCCTACTCAGAGCATCCACCACTACATTGGCCTTCCTTGGGTGATATAGAATCTCACAGTCATAATCCTTCAGAAGCTCTACCCATCTGCATTACCTTAGATTCAGATCATTCTGCTGAAATATATACTATAGCTGATCAAATAAGTCATCTATCCGAGGCAACAAATACTTGTTCTTCACTGTAACTTTGTTCAGTTATCTGTAATCTATACACATCCTCAATGAGCCATCTTTCTTTCTCACAAACATTACCGATGCACCCCAAGGAGAACTGCTCGGTCTGATAAACACTTTATCCAGTAGCTCATGTAACTGTATCTTCTATTCCTTCAACTCAGCTGGAGCCATTTTGTATAGTGGAATAGATATCGGGTCTGTGCTTGCATGCACCTCTATCTCAAACTCAATCTCCCTATCAGGGGGAAAATCCTGGCAACTCATCAGGAAATACATCAGGACACTCCTGAACCACTGGTATGATCCAATTGTACAGAAGATCTCTGCACATTAACTACATGTACCAAATAGGCTAAACAACCTTTCCCAATCATCCTCCAAGCTTTGATAGCAGAAATCGGGTTAACTCAGAACTATCGAATTTCTCTTTGAAACTCAAACTCAGGTTGCCCCTTAGGCTGGAATCTAACCCTCTTTCGATAAAAGTCTATAACTGCCCGGTGTCTCGTCAACCAATCCATACCCAAAATAATGTCTAACTCTAGTATGGGCAACTCAATCAAATCAGCACGCAGGATATGATCATCAATCTCAATAATGCAATCAGGATAGTAATAATCAACATTAACACTGATACCTATAGGAGTGGCAATTATCAATGGCACATTTAATAACCTCCTCTCCTTATTCAATTTAGGTGCAAAATGTAGTGACACAAAAGAATGAGTAGCACCTGAATCGAATAAGGCATCAACAATTTCATTATGAACCAAGATAGTACCTGTGACAACATTGTCTGATCTCTGGGCATCTTGGTGTTGACCATAAATACTCTGCCCTGGCCCCTACCAGCTGGAGCCTGACTGCCACTGGGAGCCTGTCCTCCCCTGCCTCTGCCTCTAGCTATAGCCTCTCTACCCAGATTCTGACTAGCTTGCACCACTGGATAAGAAACTGTGATAAATGGCTGCTGATCAGCCCTCATTGGACAAGTGTTAATATAATGGCCCTATTGGCCACACCTCAAACATGCACCAGTCCGTCTCCAACACTCCCCTCCATGTCTCCTACCACAAAACCCACAAGTAGGAATGCTGGGTGCCTGTGTAACCGGCCTCGAAGAACCCTGAGAGTAAGCAGGTGCTGACTGAACCACTGGTTGTCCCCTACTCTGTAATCTCCTCCTCTGACTACTGACTGGAGATCTCTGCTCAAATCTAGGCACTGGCTCTACCTGTCTAGGATGGGAGCTGCTCTCCCCCCTCCTAACCTGTGATCTGGGACCCCCTTTTCTCTTCTGGTCCCTCTTGGCCCTCTCTGTCTTATATTTCTCCTCCATCTGAGTACCTTTATCTATCATTGTAGTAAAAAAAAGTGAACTCTTTAGCCAATAGTGCATTATGTAATGCAGCATGTAAAACCCTCCGAAATCTACTAATCAGATTTGCCTCTGTCGATACAATATGAGCAGCATAACTACTCAACCAGATAAACTCCTCCGCATACTCCACTACAGATCTGTCCCTTTGCTCAAGCTGCTCAAATCTGATCAAATTATGGGTCTTCACACCCTCAGTAATGAACTCTTCAATCGAACCCTGTCTGAACTCTACCCAGGTTGGTGGGTGATCACCATAAAGCCTAGTCTCCATATGCCTCGAGAACTAAGTCCATGCTTTACCCTTAAGCAACAGACCAACCAACTCAACTGATCTCAACTTTGAATAAGGTAGTCTCCTCACTACCTTTTCCACCTCCTCTAAGAAGTCAACTGGATCTGTACCTCTATCTCTCATAAACTCAGGTAAGTTTAGTTTCAAAAAGCTAAACATCGAAACTCCACCCTCCTCAATCTCTCTCCGACCTCCCTGTACAGCTGGCTCCCTCTGAGCCCCCCACTGGCTACACAGGAGAAAATTTGTCTAAGTTATTCTTTTATACAAAAATCACTTGTAAAATTACAACTTAATCCCCCAAGTTCCATCCATCACATTTTAATCCAAAATCTTCTGTAATTTATTCTATCAATTCTGTCAAGATTTAGATATCAGAGTAGGGAGTCAATAAGCTTATTTTAATTTATACTTATTTATAAAAATAGTTCCGGAGTCATTCTGTAACTCCGACTGATCAATTTTCACTATTCACTTTAAACTTTCATTTATTTACAAAAATGCCATTACTTACTTTTTCAGTGTTCCTAAATGATTTTCACTTCTTTATTTTTACCAAAATTAAACATAAATTATAGTGATCTTTTATCCCCAAATCAACTTCAGAAATTCATATGTTGACCGGACTACTAATTTCTTGGCAGTGTTCCCGATACCGCCGCTTTCCGAAAAAGTTTCAAGTTCGCTTTCTAACTGTGTCTCTAAAATTATTTCCCATCATTTCAAGACTAATGGACCATATACTGAGAATTAATTCATGCATGATAGTTATAACTTCCTAGAGTATTACAGTCATGTATCACTGTTGAACAGTAAAGTTTAGGGTATAAGGATGATAAATTATCGGGAGTGTAAAAATAATTTAGTGCAGGCTGTGAAATGTTTGAGAGACACGGTTTTGGGTCGGGAATAAGGTTAGAATTACAAAGAAAACTCTGGCAAATTTTCTGTAAAATTTATAAGTAATAATTGGGATTTAAGCGTTGATGAATGAGTTAATATTGATTGAATGATTGATAAATGGATTGTTCATGGGTTTTACTGTTTTCCAGTGACCTTAAGTCTACCCATGCCCTAGGACCGTCGCGATCCAAAAGTGATCTTGACACTAACAATCTCCCTTTTTTTTGATGGTGACAAATAACTTTTAAGTGCAAGAGATAAAAAAATATGAACCAATGAATCTTTTGAGAAAATGGAATAAAACTCCCCTTCAAAGTGTGCCAAACAAGTTTTAAATCATATTTTTTATAAGATTGCACTATTACTCCCATTTTGTTTGTAATCATTCAAAAAAGGAGTAGTGAATGGGGTTGTGATGTCAAAACCATGCAGCAAGGCAATAGAGAAAACAAAAAAAATAGAATATTCAAGACAATCGCATCAAAATGAGAGTATCAGTTGCAGATACCAAAAAGATTAGGCAATATGTCATTAACGCAATATATCAACATTTCAACTCAATAGCTCATCAATAAAATCAATATATCAAAAGTAAATATATATTGAAATTACAAAGTAGAAAAAGTACCAAAAAATACAAAAAGTATCTTAAAGAATTACAAAAAAACAAAGTTCCTAAAACTAAGAGGATGGATCAATTGGAGGGTCTCCTGCTGCAGCAACTGTTTCCGCTCTAATTGCAGTCACATCAGCAAAAACATCAGCTGAAGGCTAAGTCTTGGCTGCTGGAATATTTTCAGCTGGACTAGAGACTGCATCGCCAGATTTTAAAGCTGCGGAAGGAGGAACTTTAGTGTTGTCAAGTTTGGCATGCAACTCACGATGTTGTCGACAAAGTAGATGAATTGCTACCTTGATGAAAGTCTATGCAGAAGCAATGTCGTTGATTCGATCATCTAGTTGTTATATACAAGCAAATACTGCCTGCTCAAGAGAGTCAAGACGGCCTGTGATAAGGGAGGCCAGTTGAGATACATCTATAGGAGGAGGAACTGCAAAAGTTGAGGCTGCGAGAGGATATGGAGGTGCAGGAGCAGAAGAGGAAGCAGGAGGAGGAACAGGAGCAGATTTATGATCCTGACGACCAATTACAACATTATCCCTAAGGACATACTCCCCATCCCTATTTTTAACCACAATAGACATTTTGGCTAAGGCTTACATTCCTAAAAACTTGTATTCATCATGAAGATGATGCAAGGGTTGGTAAGTGGTGGATGCAGGATCAAAACAAAATCTGGGGTTCGAGTTTGCTTGGGTCAATTCTATGGAAAATTTTGTGTTTAAATGTCCAAGAATAATATCGCCAGATCTTCATTTTGACAGTGAATCAAGGTGATCTGCAAGCCATCGAACAGAAGCTAGCTTATGTCCCTTTTTAATGCACCACAAGAAAAACATATTAGATTTGAGCATAGCACTATAACTAGTCCCTCTTGCATTTATAGTATAGGCTATAATGTGATGTAGAATTTTAAGCATGGGACTATGAATACTGGTAACCTTAGATGTTCTAGGGTTAAAAGGAGTGTCTAGACCCATAATCGCTCTCCAAAAGTCAGACTCAATGAAGGTATCAGGATAATTATCAAGTCCTTGATCAGAAAATCCAAAGATTTCAACTTGTTTAAGTCTATCTAATATGTAGGTTTGCCCTAGGATTTTAAAAGACATAATTCCATATGATGAACTTATAGAGGTGTTCACCTTAAGAGTTGAGAAAAACTCTTGGACAAGAAGGAGATAATAGGCATAGGTTATGTTTGATATAACTGTCCAATCCTCAAAAGCTAATTTTTGCCTAACTAACCTAGCAAGCTTTAATTTTTCTAAAGTACCCCAATCTATATATCTATATGGTAAAATGTTGTGATTGGAGGTAAGGATTGCAAACCTTTTATTCTCTTCTTCGGTTAGAGAATTAAGAAGACGGTCATAGTTAGAGGGCTGAAAGACATACTGAAGTGGAGCACGAGGAGACTGTGGTGGTGGTTGAGAAGTAGCTCTAACCTTTTCTTTTCCCTTTTGAGCATGAGATGGAGGTGGAGGAGGAGGAGGAGGTGCAAGAGATTCCATATCTGAAGAACTAGAATTAGATTCTTCAGAAGAGGAGGATTTTTCAATTCTGGATTTTTTTTTTCTTAAGAGGGTTTCCGTTGAGCAAGGGCTTTTGTTAGTTTAGTATGCATTTTGTGTAATTGGAAGTATAAAGGATTGAATTTGGTGAAAGAGAGGGTTGAAAAAATAGATTTTTGCAGAGAGAATGAAAAAAACTGAGAGATTAGGTTAAAAGAAAAATTTTGAAGCCACGATATATATTTTAAAAATGAGTTCAGTAGCGGCCATTACTATTTGGTAGTGGCTGTGACACAATAAGTAGCTGGCACTACTAAGCTAAGTAGTGGTTGCTATTAAGAGACACAACAAGTATGGTGAAAATGTAGCGGCCGTTACCAATTTTTGTAGCGACCGTGAATCTAGGAAGAGAGAAAACTGAAAATTTACCTAGAATTGTGAGCTACATCTTGAGTAATGGCCGTTACTCTGATCCAAATAAAAAAAGTACATTAAGGCCAAGAGTAGCGGGCGCTACATTGATATGTAGCGGGTGCTACACAAAAGAAAATTTCAATAACACAAGTATTAATCAAGGCAACTTTTCAATTTCACTACCATCCAACATCCTTAATTCACATTTAATGAAATTTAAATGATCATCATTCAAGGATTTTGTAAAAATATCCGTAAGTTGATCATTTAAAGCAACAAATTCAAGAACAATATTTTCACTTAACACATTGTCTATGAGAAAATGATGTCTAATATCAATATGATTACTTCTAGAATATTGAACATGATTTTTAATAAATTGATAGCACTGGTGTTATCACATTTAATAGGAATCTTGTCCAAATGCACACCTAAGTCAAACATTTGTTGTTTCATCCACAATACTTGTGCACAACAACAAGTGGCTGCCATATATTTGGTTTTCGCAGTGGACAAAAGCCACTGAATTTTGTTTCTTATTAAACCAAGAAACAAGACAATTTCCTAGGAATTGATAAGTACTGGAGGTACTTTTCCTATCCATACAACTACCGGAAAAATCCGCATCAGAATAGCCAATTAGACTAAAACACATGTTCTTTGGATACCAAAGTCCAAGATTTTGCATGCCTATTAAATATTTAAATTTTTTTTTACCGCATGCAAATGAGATTTTTTAGGACAAGATTGAAAATGTGCACATAAACACACGACAAACATAATATCTGGCCTGCTAGCAGTTAAATAAAGCAAGCTACCAATCATACCTCTAAATTTCTTCTCCTCAATAGGCTTACTAAAATCATCCTTATCAAACTTGATGGTGGAATTAATTAGAGTTCTACTTGACTTTGCTCCAGCCATACCAAATCTCTTGAGAAGTTCCTTTGTGTACTTTGATTGGTTAATAAAGATGCCTCCCTCACATTGTTTTATTTGTAATCCAAGAAAGTACTTTAATTCTCCCATCATGCTAATCTCAAATTCACTTTGCATACATGAAGAGAATTTCTTGCACAAAACTTCATTAGTAGTACCAAATATTATATCATCAACACAAATTTGCATAATTAATATGTTATGTTTATCCTTTTTGATAAAAAGTGTTGTATCAACTTTACCTTTTAAAAAATCATTTTTAATAAAAAAAAAGTGTCAAGTCTATCATACCAAGATCTAGGATCTTGTTTAAGACCATAAAGAGCTTTTTGAAGTTTAAAAACATGATTTGGAAAATCAAATTATTCAAAACCCGGAGGTTGTTTAACATAAACTTCCTCCTCAATGAAACTATTTAAAAAAGTATTTTTAATATCCATTTGATACAACTTGAAGTTCATATGACATGCAAATGCAAGAAGCATTCTAATTGTCTCAAGTCTAGCTACTGGTGCAAAGGTTTCATCATAATCTATTCATTCTTCTTGATTATATCCCTTTGCCACCAATCTAGCCTTATTCCTAGTGATCACACCAACCTCATCTAGTTTGTTTCTATATACCCATTTGGTACTTATAATGGGATGGTTTTGAGGTCTTGGAACCAAGGTCCATACCTTATTTCTCTCAAATTGGTTCAATTCTTGAAAAAGGATCTTGTGCCCTCACCTTTTGAGGTTTCACTAATTATGAGGTCTTTTGGATGGTCCTTTTTGAATTTCCAATCCTTTGGAAGTTCAACATCAATAGATAGAGTTTCTATTACCTTTGAAGATTTTCCTAGGGCATCAAAATTCTTTGAGGGAGAATCAACATGAAGCTCTAGGTTAATAGATGAATCATTGTCATGATAAAAAATGTCATCATCATTAATGCGATCAATTTTATGCAAATCAAAAGGACTTGTTTCATCAAATGTAATATGCATAGACTCTTCAATAACAAAAGTTATTTTATTGAAGATTCTATAAGCTTTGCTAGAAGTTGAATAGCCCAAGAAAATACCTACATCCGTTTTGGAGTCAAAATTTCCAATATTATTCTTAGTGTTTAATATGAAGTATTTGCATCTAAATACTCTAAGATATGAAATTCTTGGTTTTCTTCCATTCCATAGCTCATAAGGAGTTTTGTTTAAAATTGCTCTTATGAAAAGTCTATTTGAAATGTATTCGGTCTAAAGGTACTTAGGGATAGAGTACTCATTCAGCATAGTTCTAGCCATGTCAATAAGAGTTCTATTTTTCCTTTCTACAACTCCATTTTGTTGGGGAGTTCTAGGAGAACAAAAATTAAGAAAAACTCCCATTTCATCACAAAAGGTTTTAAACTCATGATTAAAAAATTCTATTGCATGATCACTTCTTATAGATGTGATATAAAAATCTTTTTCATTTTGGATTCTTTTAGCAAAAGATTTAAATTCCCTAAAGCTTTCATCCTTATGAGCAAGGAATAATATCCAAGTAAATCTAGAGTAATCATCAACAATGACAAATACATATTGTTTACCTCTAAGATTAGTTGTCCTACAATGGCCAAACAAATCCATTTGCAAAAATTCTAGAGGTCTTGAAGAAGAGACAATATTTTTAGTTTTAAAAGAACTTTTAACTTGCTTGCCTATTTGACATGCATCACACATATTATCTTTGAGAAACTTGATCTTGGGGAGACCAATTACAAGCTCTTTAGACTTAAGATTGTCAATGTAATCCATGCCAATATGTCCAAGTCTCCTATGCCACAATCATGCATCATCACATAGAGAGACCATACAATCAATATTGTCATTATGCAAATTATTTAAATCAATCATATAGACATTGCCAATTCTATGACCAACAAACATAATTTTCTTATCCTTCAAACACTTTACATAACATTTCTTCTAAGTAAAAAAAAAAATTATTTCCTATGTCACATAATTAACTAACGCTAATCAAGTTATGCTTCAAACCATCAACCAATAATACATGTTCAAGAGAGGGTTTTTTTATCTTACCAATTTGCTCAATTCCGATAATTTTACCTTTGCCATTATCACCAAAGATTACCTTTCCTCCTTTCTTTTCTTACAAGTTTGTGAGAAGACTTTCATTACCGGTTACATGCCTTGAACATCCACTATCTAAATACCATAATTCTTCTTTCCTTGTGGATTTCAAGCAAACCTACAAGAGATAAAGTTCATATATTTTTAGGTACCCAAATGCTTTTGAGTCCTTGGGGGTTAACATCAATGTATCCTAGATGCACATTTCTAATATAGCATTTGAAATTTGAATGACCATATTTTCCACAATAACGACATCGCAAGTGATTTTTATATTTTTATTGAGATTTCGTTCTATTGTGTAGTTTGAAATGATATTGAGAGCAATTATCATATTTTGATTTTGATCTAGAATATGCATTTTTAGCTTTTCTGAAGTGAGAGTTACGCATGCCATGACTATGTACATTAGTTTTAGGTTTTGTATTTTTAGGTGAAGGAATGTGATTGTGAGAACTTGATGCCTTTACAAATGTAGTCTTAGATGTTGATGGAGCATTCCCTCTATTATAGCCAAGTCCATATTTAATTGTAGGACATTTTTGAGACTCAAGAATTTTATCCAATTTTTCTTTCTAATTACAAAGTTTGGACAAGCACTCATTATAAGACTCCAACTTGTTTCCCAATAAGGAATTCTCATTGTTTAGCTTATTGCATTCTTGATTTTTAAGATTGATGGTGTAATACCTCAGTTTAGCCTGAACCAAATCTATATAGAGATCTTCAGGGGGAGATTTTTAATTTCTTTATATTGTTATGTTAATATATATTTATGCATGAAATTGGTATTTATGCATGTTATTTGAATTAGTTCTAGGTATAGAAATGGTTTAGAGGCTGCTAGG